>SJYC01147894.1:0-10441 GCA_006408675.1 Madoqua kirkii
TGTCATCTACATATCTGAAGTTATTGATATTTCTCCTGGCAGTATTGATTTCAACTTGTGCTTCATCCAGCGTGGCATTTTGCATGATGTACTCTGCATGTAAGTTAAATAAGCAGGGTGACGATATACAGCCTTGACATACTCCTTTCCCAGTTTGGAATAGTCCATTGTTCCATGTCTGGCTCTAACTGTTGCTTCTTCACCTGCATACAGGTTTCTCACGAGGCAGGTAAGGTGGTCTGGTATTCCCATATCTTTAAGAATTTTCCACAATTTGTTGTGAGCTTCCCTGGTTGTGCAGAGGTTAAAGCATCTGCCTACAATGTGGGAGACTTGGGTTTGATCCCTGGGTCGAGAAGATCCCCTGGAGAAGGAAATGGCAACCCACTCCAGTATTCTTGCCTGGAGAATCCCGTGGACGGAGAAGCTTGGTGGGCTATAGTCCACGGGTCGCAAAAAGTCAGACGTGAATTCACTTTCACTTTTCTTGCACACAGTCAAAGGCTTTAGTTGTAGTCAATGAAGCAGATTTTTATTTCTAGAATTCTCTAGCTTTTTCTGTGATCCAGCAGATGTTGGCAATTTGATCTCTGGTTCCTCTACCTTTCCTAAATCTAGCTTGTACATCTGAAAGTTCTCAGTTCACACATTGTTGAAGACTAGCTTGAAGAATTTTGAACATTACTTTGCTATCATGTGAAATGAGTGCAATTGTGCAGTGGTTTGAACATTTTTTGGCGTTGCCATCGTGGCTATCCTTGTCTTTAAGATCTTCTTGGTATAGTTATTCTGTGTATTCTTGCCATTTAAGTTTTGTTTTTTGTTTTTTTCTTAGTTCCCCGACCAGGGACTGAACCCAGGCCCAGGCAGTAAAAGCATGGAGTCCTAACCACTGGACAATGAGGAAAGTCCCAGTGCTTTCAATATTTTATTTTCCTCTGTTTTCTTCAATGAACTAGAGTGTAAACTGGTACATGTAGAACAATGGATAAAAGGCATTTAATTGTAATGCAAACCAGAAGAGCCAGTAACTTAAGCCCAATGCTGCTGATCTCTCCACAAGGCAACAGTATAGCCTCTCTGGTTTGTATGAGATACTTCCACATTCTGGAGTTCTCAAATTCCCCAAAGAGCATTACTGTTTATAACTTGAAAGCCACCTGATGGCTAAATAAAAGCTTTGTAATGGAAACACATTCTAAGGAAAACATTCCTTAGGAAGAGCCAAAATGGCAAGTTCCAGGAATGAGGGAGAAAAGAGAAAGAAATTCTCTTCATTATTGTGTAACTTGTTGGGATGCCATCCATAGTTTGCTTTTTAAGAAGCCAATGAAATAGCAAAATCTTGATAGAGGAAAGGAAACTTGTGCTTAATCCTTCTTTCTGAGAAGGAGAACTTAAGAAATTGAAGATATTACATGTATGAACAGCATGTACTAATACTTACCTTGAAAAAAAAAGATAACACTGAACCATTGCTCTGCTTCCTCTGTGCAGTGTCTCACATAGTAGGCTTCATTTGTACATTCATTTTGGAGCCAGATACCGGGCTGGTATTGGGGAATCAGAGAAAAAGACACAGTCCCTACTCCCAAAGAACCTAAAGTCTAGTAAGATAATATTAGAATTGAAATAATAGCTATGTTTAAAGTATACCAGTGAATTGATGATGGGGTTTGGGTCGGAGAAGGCAGAGTAGCCTTGGATAGGAGATAGCACTTGCCCTTGTAATTGTGTTGTATGTCAAAGGGCTTCATAAGAGACAGAGGAAGGGTGCATTCTGGCTAAGAAAACTACAAGGAGTTCACTATTTATAAGAGAGGAAAACATATAGGTTGTAATGGTGAGAGGTAAGGGTAGGAAATAGGGTCCATGCCTCTGTTAGGGTTTTTGGTCATAAGCAAAAGAACTGAATGGGCTAATGTAAACAAAAAGGATTTATTGGAAAGATGAGTGGCTCACAGTATTGACGGGAAAGCTGGAAACTAGGCTTGGAAATAGAATCAGGGGCAGCTGCAAATTCTAGGCAGCAGGAACTACTCAACTGTCTGTCAGAGTGAATGAGTGCCAATACATTTTTTTCTATCTCTGTGTAATTTGATTCAGGACTCAAAATCCTGAGGGGGTATAACTGACTTTGTATCATAAATCCATCCATCCAGGGCACCTTGATTTATTTTTTTGCCAACATTGTCCACCATGGGGAAAAGGTAATTTGCAAAAGGAAATGTGAGTGCCCTGAAAGTTTGTCTTGTTGAGTTTATATATTATTCTATAGACTAAAGGAGATCATTGAAGAATTATGAATAAGAAACTGAGATGATCAGAAATGTATATTTTAGATCATCCTGGTTTAAATTGGAGGATGGATTGAAAGGGGGCAAGAATAGTATGAGGGAGACTTGTACAAAAACTCTAGCATTGTTGGGGGAAATGTTGAATGTTTGCATTTAATAGGGATATAGAAGTTGGTAAGCTAATGAGGAATATGCTTTTGAAAGATATTTAATAAGTAGAATAAACTGAAAGACCAATTGAATATGGGTGGTAAACAAGAAGAGTCTTGGTTGATTCCCAGGTTTCTGTTCTGAATATCTATTTGAAAGTTGGTGCCATTTATAGACAGAATCCATTGAGAGGGCAGTTAGGGGAATAGTGTTTCCATAATAAGCTGGATTTCACATGTGTCCCATTTAGAATACATTGGAATTTTGAAATTTATATATCTAATAGGTAGTTGAATATATGGGGATAGAGAGCAGGAAAAAGATCTGTGCTAGAGAGCTTTGGAGGGTATTACTATGTAAATTGTCTTTGAAGTCATCAGACATGTACCATATTTTCTAGGTTTTGAGTATGGAATATAAAAGAAAAGGAATGAGAATTACATTCTAAAGGAGGGCAAGGAGAACAAGATGCTCACAGATACCAAGAAGGAGAAGACAAATAGGAAGAAAATTCATGTAAACCAGAAAATAATTCACTTGTGGTTTCAGTTCAGTTCAGTCGCTCAGTCATGTCCCACTCTTTGCGACCCCGTGAACTGCAGCATGCCAGGCCTCCTTGTCCATCACCAACTCCCAGAGTTCACCCAAACTCACATCCATCGAGTTGGTGATGCCATCCAGCCATCTTATCCTCTGTAGTCCCCTTCTCCTTCTGCCCCCAATCCCTCCCAGCATCAAAGTCTTTTCCAGTGAGTCAACTCTTCGCATGAGGTGGCCAAAGTACTGGAGTTTCAGCTTTTGCATCAGTCCTTCCAAAGAACACCCAGGACTGATATCCTTTAAAATGGACTGGTTGGATCTCCTTGTAGTCCAAGAGACTCTCAAGAGTCTTCTCCAACACCACAGTTCAAAAGCATCAATTCGTCGGTACTCAGCCTTCTTCCCAGTCCAGCTCTCACATCCATACATGACCACTGGAAAAACCATAGCCTTGACTAGACGGAGCTTTGTTGACAAAGTAATGTCTCTGCTTTTGAATATGCTATCTAGGTTGGTCATAACTTTCCTTCCAAGGAATAAGCGTCCTTTAATTTCATGGCTGCACTCACCATCTGCAGTGATTTTGGAGCCCCCAAAAATAAAGTCTGACACTGTTTCCACTGTTTCCCCCATCTATTTCCCATGAAGTGATGGGACCAGATGCCATGATCTTAGTTTTCTGAATGCTGAGCTTTAAGCCAACATTTTCTCTCTCCTCTTTCACTTTTATCAGGAGGCTTTTTAGTTCCTTTTCACTTTCTGCCATAAGGGTGGTATCATCTGCATATCTGAGGTTATTGATATTTCTCCAGGCAATGTTGATTCCAGCCTGTATTTCTTCCAGCCCAGCATTTCTCATGATGTACTCTGCATAAAAGTTAAATAAGCAGGGTGACAATATGCAGCCTTGACGTACTCCTTTTCCTATTTGGAACCAGTCTGTTGTTCCATGTCCAGTTCTAACTGTTGCTTCCTGACCTGCATATAGATTTCTCAAGAGTCAGGTCAGGTGGTCTGGTATTCCCATCTCCTTCAGAATGTTCCACAGTATTGTGATCCACACACTCAAAGGATTTGGCATAGTCAATAAAGCAGAAATAGATGTTTTTCTGGAGCTCTCTTGCTTTTTCCATGATCCAGTGGATGCTGGCAATTTGATCTGCAGTTCCTCTGCCTTTTCTAAAACCAGCTTGAACATCAGGAAGTTCACGGTTCACGTACTGCTGAAGCCTGGCTTGGCGAATTTTGCTCATTACTTTACTAGTGTGTGAGATGAGTACAGTACAAGAGACAGGGATCAAGACCATCCCCAAGAAAAAGAAATGCAAAAAAGCAAAATGGCTATCTGGGGAGGCCTTACAAATAGCTGTGAAAAGAAGAGAAATGAAAAGCAAAGGAGAAAAGGAAAGATATAAGCATCTGAATGCAGAGTTCCAAAGAATAGCAAGAAGAGATAAGAAAGCTTTCCTCAGCGATCCGTGCAAAGAAATAGAGGAAAACAACAGAATGGAAAAGACTAGAGATCTCTTCAAGAAAATTAGAGATACCAAGGGAACATTTCATGCAAAGATGGGCTCGATAAAGGACAGAAATGGTATGGGACCTAACAGAAGAAGATATTAAGAAGAGGTTGCAAGAATACACAGAAGAACTCTACAGAAAAGATCTTCACAACCAAGCTAATCACGATGGTGATTATCATCTAGAGCCAGACATCCTGGAATCTGAAGTCAAGTGGGCCTTAGAAAGCATCACTAGGAATAAAGCTAGTGGAGGTTATGAAATTCTAGTTGAGCTATTTCAAATCCTGAAAGATGATGCTGTGAAAGTGCTGCATTCAGTATACCAGCAAATTTGGAAAACTCAGCAGTGGCCACAGGACTGGAAAAGGTCAGTTTTCATTCCAATCCCAAAGAAAGGCAATGCCAAAGAATGCTCAAACTACTGCACAATTGCACTCATCTCACTTGTGGTTTGATGAACCCTTATTGTAAACATATCAATCACAAATAGTTTTTAAGAGCTTTACTAAGATATAATTGACATACCATACATTTCACCCATTTAAAGTATACAATTTAGGACATCCCTGGTGGTCCAGTATCTGCCTACTAATGCAGGGGACCTGGTTTGATCCCTGGTCCAGGAAGACTCAATATGCATGGGGCAGTTAAGTCCATCTGCTCCAGCTACTGAGCCCACACTCTAGAGCCAGCAAGATGCAGTGATTGAAGCCTGTGCCCCCTAGAGCCGATGCTCCACAATGAGAGAAGCCCCTACAATGAGAAGCCTGTGCATGGAAAACAGAGAAAGCCAGTGCACAGCAGTCAAGACCTAGCACAACCAAAAATAAATAAAGAAATATTTTAAAAACGAAAGTATGCAGTTCAGTTTTTTAGTATATCCTCAGGGTTCTGTAACCACTACCACATCTAATTTTAAAACATCTTCTCTCCCCTAAAAGTAACACCATACCTGTTGTTATTCCTCACCTCCCTCACACCTCTCCTCAGACCTAAGCAACCAACAGTCTCTTTCTTATAAATGCTATCATATACCATGCGTTATTTTGTGGCTGGCTTCTTTCACTTAGCATGAATTTTCAAGAGTCATTCATGTTGTAGCAAGTACCAGTACCTCATTCCTTTTTGTTGCTGTGTAACCCTGTGTTATATAGATATCCCATGTTTTATTTGTCTGTTCATCAGTTGATGGACTTTTAGGTTTTTTTCTACTTTTTGGCTATTAAGAATAAAACTGCTATGAACTTTCATGTTTAAGTTTTTGTATGGACATGCTTTCATTACCTAGGAGTGGTATTGCTGTATCATATGGTAACTAAGGGCTCCCAGGTGGTTCCAGTGGTAAAGAATCCACCTGCCAATGCAGGAAACACGAGACATGGGTTGAATCCACACACACCATCCATTCATCCATGGTAACTATACATTTGACTTTTTGAGGAACTGCCAAGCTGTCGTTTCAAGGTGACTGCACCATTAACCACAAATTATCTTAAATATTTCTTTAGTTAATACTTTGGATTTATCATTACTTTTAGGAGATAGGCATTTCAATAGCTTACTAAAATTACTACCCTGGTAGAAATCACCCAGGTCACACAATCGGACTTTGCCAGCCATCTTAGTATATCCTTCAGATGCCCCAAATCCATCACAGTTCCTAGCTTCTCTCTGAAAATAGCACCATTCTTATAATTGTATTATATATACAGAAGTTTCATAATAGTGATCCTATAACCACTACCAACACCAAATTATGATTACTGAAAATATTTTCTGCCTGTATTGTCCTCATCCTCTGCCCATTTTTTGATAATCATGTTATATCTACATTGTCAGGTCATATAGCTGTTACATACTACAATCTATCTCTTATCTTCATTTAGTCTTAGTTTCTACAAGGAGCTATGTAATTCATGTTTACCACTGCTTCTTATGTCAGTGACTCTCTCGTCATTTTGACTGTCTGAAGCTCTTCCTCTAGTAGAATCATTAACAAAGACTCATGGGAGCAATAATGCCTGAGTTCCTGTTGTTGTTTAGTTTCTAAATCGTGTCTGATTCTTTGGGACCCCATGGACTGTAGCCCACCAAGCTCCTCTGTCCATAGGATTTTCTGGGCAAGAATACTAGAGTGGGCTGCCACCTCTTCTTCCAGGGGATCTTCCTTGACCCAGGGATTGAACCCTCATTTCTGGTTCTCCTGATGATGTAAAAAATCAGTTTTTCTGGATATAAAATCCTTGATTCATATATTCTTTTGTTGAGTATCTTAAATATATACTCCATTTTATTCTGCCACAAAATGTTGCTATTGAAGTCAATTATACTAGTCTAATGTTATTTCAAAATTTATGTCATGTGGTGTTCTTGCCTAGATGACCAAAGTATTTTTTTTTCTTTTTCTTAAAGCCAAATAATTCTACTAGATTATATCTTGGCGTTGGTCACTCTGGATCATCATTTTCAGATACACTGTATGCTTTTCCAATGTATAGTTTTAAGTTGACTCATTTGTTTTTTTTTTAATGTTTCTGCTTTTTATTTATTTATTAAAATTATTTTAAATTTTATTATTTATTTTTACTTTACAATATTGTATTGGTTTTGCCATACATCAACATGAATCCGCCACGGGTGTATATGTATTCCCAATCCTGAACCCCCCTCCCACCTCCCTCCCCATACCATCCCTCAGGGTCATCCCAGTGCACCAGCCCTAAGCATCCTGTATCCTGCATCGAAACTAGACTGGCGATTTATTTTTTATATAATATTATACATGTTTCACTGCTATTCTCCCAAATCATCCCACCCTCTCCCTCTCCCACAGAGTCCAAAAGAATGTTCCATACATCTGTATTTTATTCTAGAAATGTTAGGGGAAGCACACTGATTGAAACCGCCCACCCTAGCCAGGCACTATAGTAACTGTTAGCATGAGTTGTTTTACATTCCAGGCAATAGTCCTGGAGTGAATTCCCATTTCCTTCTCCAGGGGATCTTCCTAACCCAGGGATCAAACCCAGGTCTCCCGCATTGTAGACAGACACTTTACCGTCTGTGCCACCAGGGATGTCTTTATGACAGGAGGTCCTGGTAAGGAACAGGAAACTAATAAGTCTCCACCAACCAGAAGAGTTCAGGAAAGGTCAAAAGAAGACATCACCTGTCTGACCACCTCCCAGAATCCTTCTCTTTGGCATCCATCTTGGCTGAACAAGGTGTGCACCACCAGGAATACTCTGAGTCAGAATGATTGGCTAAGGACAACCCAGAAACTAATACCATCATCGTAAAACCTGAGACTGCAAGCCATGCGGCAGAGCTGTCCTCCTGGGTTCCCTTATCCTACTGTTCTCCACCCAGGTGCCCTTTCCCAATAAAATCTCTTGCTTTGTCAGCACATGTGTCTCCTTGGACAGTTCATTTCCTAGTGTTAGACAAGAGCCCAGAACAGAAATGCTACCTTGAGTAACATTGTTCATATTTATTCTCTTCCCTCGTTTAGTTTTTATTCTTTGAAGACTTCTTTTACCCATGTGTTGGATTTTATTTGCCTGTCTTCAATATTTGTCATTTTCTCTTAAATCTTTTAAGTTTCTCCCTTTTTTATTTAAACAATGTTCCACCTTTTCATCTTCTTTTTCTTAAAATATCACTTGTGTTGATTTTTTTCCTGTGCTGCATCTAGTTTAGTCATTTTTAAAATGATTTTTTAATGGTATTTCTTTTGGGATGCTTATATCACTTCATTTTTGAATATTTATAATTCTTGTGTTTATCCATATATAATATGTTTAATGCTTTTTATCATTTTATGCATTAGTACATTAGAGTATTGATCTGTTTTTTGACTGTGTCTTTCTGGCACGATTTCGTTGGTATGTTATTCTGCTTCATATTCTCTCTCTCTCTCTTTTTTTTTACAATAAATTTGTATGGGATTTGAGTGGCACACTTTTCTGTTGCCCTTATTTATCTAAAATTAGTTTTCCTAAAATTTTAGGAGGCTTGATGCAGTTGGTTTTTTGCCTTTACAGAGCTCCCTGTTTTGTTGTTTTTGTATAATGTTAAATCTATACTGGTTTGCTTTTTGAGATTTTCTGGCTCTCTTTTTCCTAACTCACTTTTATCTGGAGCTTCTCTTTCCTTCTTTTCTGTTTTACCTGCCCTGTTCAGTTTTGACTTCATTTCCAGCAATTTCTCTCCGGTGGGACTCTGTGCTAGGAAGGAGCCATGGCTGTTTATTTTCTAGAACGTGGGAGTGTGAACTTCTCTAGCCTATATCGACTTCATACTGTGCGGTCCTTACACTCACTTGCTATTGAAATGGGCAAAACCCCTCTTGGTTTCAGACATTGTTTTCAGATTGGCCCTTACCACTTTCAAGTGAAACCTATTGGCTATTTTAGGGGTTTCTTCTTAAGTCTGTCAGATGCTCCATTGTTTCCCCTTTTTTCTCTTATATAAATGCTAATGGCTGTTAGTGGTTTGTGTCCATCTGCTTGTAGTTTCACCTGCTATATGTTTGAAATTTTCTTTAATAAAATGTTAGAGAAACATCACTGAACTCAATAAGACAGCTAGGTCCACAGTTGGATACTTTGCTATAAATTTTGTTGTAAATGTTTTTCAGAGGCCTTGGGTCTTGTTGTCTGATTATTCTGTTTTTGTATGGGAATTGGGGAAGATATAAAAACTGAGCCACTGAGATTTCCCTGGTGGTCCAGTGGTCAAGAATCTGCCTGCCAATGCAGGGGACACGGTTTTAATCCATGGTCCAGGAGCTAAGATCCCACATGCTGCAAAGACAGCTAAGCCTGTGTGCCACAACTTCTGAAACCTAGGAGCCCTAGAGTCCGTGCTTTGCAACAGGAGAAGCCAGCACAATGAGAAGCCCACATCCTGCAGCTAGAGAGTCACCCCTACACGATGCAACTAGAGAAAGCCCGAGCCCAGCAGCGAAGAGCCCGTTCACTGTAAGGAAGACCTCATGCAGCCAAAAAGAAACATACATAAATTAAAAGAGCATTAGACAAATAAACAGAAACTGGGCCACTATAATCACTGTTGCCATCTTCCCAAAATCTAGGTATATATTGATATTTTCACTGAGAAGTCTAATCCTGTGGCTTCCTTCTTGGGGATACTCTCTCTCAGATCACTTGTTCTGAGGAAAGTCTGCTGCCATCTTGGGAGAATACTCAGGCCGTCTCATAGAGAGGTCAACCTGGCAACAAACTGAAAACTCCAGTCAACAGCCTGTGAGAGACTATGTCCTGCCAACAGTCACATGAGTGAGTTGGGAAGTGCACCTTCCCCAGTCAGGCATTCAGGTGACCGCAGCCGCTGCCAGCCAATTGATTGCAACCTCATGAGAAACTCTGAGCCATAACCACTCACCTAAACTGATCCTGATTCCCAATCCTCAAAGACTATGAGATAACAAATATTTGCTGCTTTAGGCAAGTAATTTGGGGGGGATATTTTTTTACTCAGTAAGCAATAACAAATACAGTTATGAACAAATGATCCCACTTTGTGGGCCTAGCTCTCTTACTAAGCTCAGTGATGTTTCTCTAACGCGTTATTAAAGAAAATTTCAAACATACAGCAAAATCAAAATATTTTATAGAGAATACCTATACCCACCACATAGATGTTATCTCTATTTTCCTGTGACTTTTAATGACATCATGTAGAGCTTATAGGAAAACATTCTGTTAGTAATATTTCAAAATGTTTACAGAATCATGGACTCCAGGACCATCACTTTCCAAGACAAAATGTTCCTCCTGTTAAGTATTTCTTTTTGTTTCAGTTCAGTTCAGTCGCTCAGTTGTGTCCGACTCTGTGACCCCATGAATTGCAGCACGCCAGGCCTCCCAGTCCATCGCCAACTCATGGAGTTCACTCAGACTCATGTCC
>SJYC01147895.1:0-62132 GCA_006408675.1 Madoqua kirkii
AAAAAGGTCTGTGAATATAAGCAACAAAACATGGATAACTAGGAGAATTATGAACAAAGTCTCTTCCCCTTAGTGTGAGTGATAATAGAATCCTTTCCAACCCACCACTCAGTCAAATCACAACATCACCCAGTTTTTTGTTAATGTTCACAGCAGGGTGATCTGAGACATCCAGCTTCTGTATTTTACTGAAGATCCGAGATCTGTTGGCTGAGTGACTGGCTGTAAAGCAGTGGGTCACACGGGCAGAATTCCTGCAGTATGGTTATAATTCAATTGCAAAAGTATTATGCACATTGCCACCATTTGTCAGAGATGAACCGAATGCCTGCTGTGTACCAGACACCCGCTAGGATCTGCAAATTAAAAGTTAAGTAAAATAAAATTGTGACCGTCAAAGCAATGCAATGTTTATCGAAGACGAAAGGCTTGAGTCAAGTCATTGTTGGAAAGGCTTGAGATGGATTTTGAAGAGTATAAACAAATGAATAGACTGGCCAATCATCCTTACAACTTTACTCCAAACTGAACAATTTTTATTGGGAAATGTATCAGAATATTTTTGGACCTTTTTCTCAGAAATAGCATGGCATTTGGGAATCCTATTTTCAATAGAGATGACTAATGAGTATAATGAAGCATGTTCTATATACTGGTGAAATTCAATCCTTGAAATAGGATACAGTGTGTTTTCATATCTCACAATATTGTTACAATATAAAAGTAATATTTTTGTCAAATGTTTTCTTATATTTGTTCCTGAATCCCTTTTCTCTTTTCCTGGGTGATACAAAGGAAACCATTTTATAATCAACACCACAGGGAAAATACAGGTGAGGTGATAAAGATGGAGAAGTAGTGGCTTTGTTATTTATATTTATTAGTTTGTAGTTATGGCTGCATCAAGGCAAGCAAGTGCCCTGTGCAAGTTAATCATTAGAGATACCAAACATGCTAATAACATGACACACTTCCAACTAATTGTCTTTAAAATTTTCCCAATATTTATTTTTAGATGGAAGAAGGAGCTGGAAAGTAGGACTATAGTGAGAGTGATTAGCATCTTAGCTCTCTGGTTTAGGGCAATGATTTTCAATGTGTGGTTCCCAAGATCAACAACATCAGCCTCACCTGAGCACTTGCTAGAAATTCAGATTCTTGAGCCTCACTCCATACCCACTGAGTCAACAACTCTGAGCAAGGCCTGGCAATATGTTTTAATGAGCCTTAGAGCATTCTGATATATGCTAAACTCTGTGGGTTTCCCAGGTGGTACAATTGGTGAAGAATCCTCCCAGCACAGGAGATGCAAAGAACACGGATTCAATCCCTGGGTCAGGAAGATCCCCTGGAGGAGGAAATGGCGGCCCACTCCAGTATCCTTGGCTGGGAAATCCTATGGACAGAGGAACCTGGCAGGCTACAGTCCATGGGGTCATGAAGAACTGGACACAGCTGAGCACACAACTAACCTGGAGAACTGCTGCTCTGAGACAATTCAGCACTGATCATAAACTCCCATTTTTTATTCAAAAAAACCAAAGTGTTACCTACCTACAAATCTTAGAAGATGACGTAGCAAACTTTTCTTGTTATCAGGCATGCACTTTGTGGGTCCATCCTTTCACTGCTACCCATGATGCAACCACCACCATTCCATCTGAACACATATTGGTTACTCTCCCTGAGAGGAATTTTGCTACATACAAAAGCTTTCTATTTTGTTAATTTCCAGTGACATTTTAATGTTCTCAGTGCATTGGTATCATGACTTTTCTGGCCCTTTGTGGTTCCATGTGACAAAGGGATAACTCTACTGGGTTATTCAGAAATTCCTGGGAGTGGGAGTGGGGGATAGGGAGAACCATTTTCAACTAATACAACTGTGGTCTGTTGTTTTCTTTTTAAATCCTTTTTCCCCTAAAAATAGTTATAACTGTGAGTTCTGTAGTGGAATTACTGCTGTTGGATCTAAGGAGGAAAACTAGAGACTTGAATCACAGAGGTAGTAAGATTAATGGGTTAAGTTTCTTGTAGATAATAATTTTTCATTTTGGTTTGTGCCAAAGCAAAGATATTGTGTTGACAGATTGCGTAACTATTCATCTGGGAGAAGACAAAGAAGGAGGAACAGATGCAAGCAAAGAGAAGAAAAAAATATGTGTATAATGTTAATTTCAGGCAGAGCAGACTTTAAACCAAGGTAAGCTATCAGGGATAAAGAAGGGCAATGTGTGTGTGTGTGTGTGTATGCATTCAGTCATGTCTGACTCTTTGCAACCCCCCTGGACTGTAGCCCACCAGGCTTCTCTCTGTCCATGGGATTTTTCAGGGAAGGATACTGGCGTGGGTTGCCATTTCTTCCTCCAGGGGATCTTCCTGACCCAGGGATCGAATCTGCATCTCCTACACTGGCAGGCAGATTCTTTACCACTGAGCCACCTTGGAAGCCCAAAGAAGACCATTTATTACATAATGACAAAGAGGTCAATTCTTCAAAAACACGTAACAATCCTTAAAACGTATAGCCTAGCAACAGAGCATCAAAGTATGTATGGCAAAAACTAATAGAATTGCAAAGAGAAACAGATAAATCTACTATTATAGTTGCAGACTTCAACATCCCTCTATCAGAAATGGACAGGTCCAGGAGGCAGAAAATCAGTAAGGATATAGTTGACCTCAATAGGACCATCAATCAACTGGATATAATTGAGATCTATAGACTGCTTCATCCAACAAAGGCAGAATCCTCACTTTTCTCAAGAGCACATGAAACAACTCACCAAGACAGACCACATTCCCAGCCATAAAACACACTTTTACAATTTTAAAGAACAGAAATCATAAAATGTCTGCTTTCAGACAACAATGGAATGAAACTAGAAATCAATAATCAAAGATAACTGGAAAATTCCCAAATGTGTGGAGACTTAACAACACACATCTAATTAACACAGAGATCAAAGAAGAATTCTGAAGAGAAATTAAATAATATTTGGAACTAAATAAAAATGAAAAGCATAATATTTTAAAATTGTGTCTTCTTCAATTTATTTCATCAGTGCCTTGTCATTTTCAGCATATAGGTCTTTCACCACTTTAGTTAAATTTTTTCTGTGTTTAAGAATCAATACTATTAAAATGCACATATTGGCACTTCTCTGGCAGTCCAGTGGTTAAGGCTCCGTGCTTCCAATGCAGAGGATGAGGGTTTGATCCCTGGTTAGGGAACTGAGATCTCACATGCTGTCAGCGTGGCCAAATAAAACAAAATGCCCCAAGCAACCTAAGAGTCAATAAAACTCCTATCAAGATTGCAATGGCATATGTCACAGAACTAGAGCAGATAATAAAACTAAGATCATGGCATCGGGTCCCATCGTGGGTGTGTGCTAAGTCGTATCAGTTGTGTCCAACTCTCTGCAACCCCATGGACTGTAGACTGCCAGGCTCCCCTGTCCAAGAGATTCTCTAGGCAAGAATACTGGAGTGGGTTGCCATGCCCTCCTCCAGGGGACCCTCCCAACCCAGTGATTATACCTGAATTATCACTTCATGACAAATAGAAAGGGAAAAAGTGAAAACAGTGGCAGACTTTCTTTTCTTGGGCTCCAAAGTAACTATGGATGGTGACTTCAGCCATGAAATTTAAAGGTGCTTGCTCCTTGAAAGGAAAGCTATGACAAACTTAGACAGCACATTAAAAAGCATAGACATCACTTTACCAACAAAGATCTGTGTAGTCAAAGCTATGGTTTTTCCGGTAGTTGTGTATAGATGTGAGAGTTGGACTATAAGGAAGGCTGAGCACAGAAGAATTGATGCTTTTGAACTGTGGTGCTAGAGAAGACTTTTGAGAGTCCTTTGGTCTGCAAGGAGATCAAACTAGTCAATCCTAAAGGAAATCAATCCTGAATATTCATTGGAAGGACTGATGCTGAAGCTGAGGTTCCAATACTTTGGCCACCTGACGCAAAGAGCTAAATCATTGGAAAAGACCCTGATGCTGGGAAAGACTGAAGGCAAAAGAAGAAGTGGGCAGGGCAGGAGAGGATGAGATGGTTGGATAGTATCACTGACTCAATGGACATGATTTGAGCAAACTCTGGCAGATAGGGAAGGACAGAGAAGCCTGGCATGCTGTAGTCCATGGTTTTGCAAAGAGTCAGATGTGACATAGTGACTGAACAACAACAATGGCAACAGAACAGATAATTCTAAAAAGTTGTATGGAATGACCCAAAAAATCCTAAATTGACAAAAAAAACCTTGAGAAAGAACAAAACTGGAAGTATCGTATTCCCAGATTCCAAACTATGTTACAAATGTATAGTAATCAAAGCAGATTGATACTGGCACAAAAATAGATACACAGATCAATGGAACAGAACTGAGAGCCCACATAAACCCACACGTAAATGGGTAATTAATTTATGATCAAGGAGCAAAAAGCATACACAACTGGCAAAAGGACAGTCTCCTCCATAAATAGTGTTGAGAAAATTCGACATTCAGATGCAAAAGAATAAAACTAGACCACTATCTGGCATCATACACAATATTAACTCAAAAGGAATAAATACTTGAATACATGAGACCTGAAACCATAAAATTCTTAGAAGAAAGCATAGATGTAGAAGAATGTCATTGACATTGTACTTAGTGATGTTTCCTGTAAATCCAACCAAAGGGAAACAAAAGCAAAAACAAACAAATGGGACTACATCAAACTAAAAAGCTTCTGCACAGTGAAGGAAAACATCAAAATGACAGGGAAGCTTACTGAATGGGTGCATACATTTGCAAATCATATATCTAACAAGAGGTTAATACCCCAAATACAAAGGATTCATACAACTCAGAATGAATTTTTTTTTGCATTCACTCCAATTAAAAGCAAACACTCCAATTAAAAAGTGGACAAGGAATCTGAATAGACACTTTTCCAAAGAGAATATACAGATGGCCAACAGGCACATGGATAGATGTTCAGCATCACTAATTATTAGGGAAATTAAAATCAAACCACAATCAGATATCACCTCATACCTGTTAGAACGCCATTATTGAAAAGACAAGAAATGTTGGTGAGGATATGGAGAAAAGGGAACCTTCACATACTGTCAGTAGGACTATAAGTTGGTGCAGTCACTATGGAAAACAGTTCAACAATTCCTCAAAAATAAATTAAGAATGGACTACCATATGATCCAGCTATTTTACTCCTTGGTATTTATCTGAAAAACATGAAAACAAAGTCCAAAAAAGATATATGCACCCCTCTGTTTATCACAGTGGTATTTATAATAGTCAAAATATGGAAAATTTAAGTGATGAATGAATGGATTAAGAAGATGTGGTATATATACATGACGGAGCACTACCAAGCCATAAAAATAGATGAACCTCTGCCATCTGCAACAACATGGATAAAGCTAACTTAGATAAACTAGTTAGAGAAAGACAAAAATTGTAGGATTTCACTCATTTGTGGAGTCTAAAAAAATAAAACCAGTCTCACAGACACAGAAATCAGACTTAGAAATATGTATTTAAAGTTCTTCTATACCTTTTCATGGCTTGATAAATCATTTATTTTTAGCACTGGATACTGTTCCACTGTCTGGAGGTGCCATAGTATATTTAGCCATTCACTTACCACTAAAGGACATCTTGGGTCTCTCCTGGTGGCTCCGTGGTAAAGCGTCTGCCTGCAATGCAGGAGATGTGGGTTCAGTCCCTGGGTCAGGAAGATCCCCTGGAGAAGGAAATGGCAGCCCACTCCAGTATTCTTGCCTGGGAAATCCCATGGACAGAGGAGCCTGGCAGGTTACAGTTCTTAGGGTCACAAAAGGGTCAGACACCGTGACTAAACAATTAAAAACAACAAAAGGAAATCTTGATTGCTTTCAAGTTTGGGCAGTTATGAATGAAGCTGCCACTGCTCGGTTGTTCAGTGGTGTCCGACTCTTTTTGACCCCATGGACTGTAGCCCATCAGGCTCCTTGTCCATGGGATTTTCCAGGCAAGAATACTGGAGAGGGTTGCCATTTCCTTCTCTAAAATAAAGCTGCTACATACATCTCTTTGCATTTTTGTGTGCTCATGAATGTTCAGCTCCTTTGGTAGAATACCAAGCAGCACTTTTGCAGAATCGTATATATATTTTTTAATTTATTTTTTTAGTTTACAATACTGAATTGGTTTTGCCATACATCAACATGAATCCGCCACAGGTGCACATGTGTTCCCAATCCTGAACCCCCCTCCCACCTCCCTCCCCATACCATCTCTCTGGGTCATCCCAGTCCACCAGCCCCAAGCATCCTGTATCCTGCATTGAACCAAGACTGGAGATTTGTTTCTTATATGATATTATACATGTTTCAATACCATTCTCCCAAATCATCCCACCTTTGCCATCTCTTACAGAGTCCAAAAGACTGTTCTATACATCTGTGTCTCTTTTGCTGTCTCGCACACAGGGTTATTAAAACTGTATTTATTTCTTTAAGAAAGCACCAGATTGGCTTCCATAGTGCTGTACCATTTTGCATTGTCACAAGCAATGACTGAAAGATGATGATTTAAGTAATAGTGTGTTCTCTACTGTGCCTATCACATGAGGAATATGATAGAGTGACGGGTGAGTTATAAGACAGTAATGATTTGCTGGGATCAGCTAGTAGGGAGATTTGAATGCATTAGAAGGAGTTTATAGTCCAAATTGTGATAATGGTAGAGAGAATGATGAGGAGTGAGGAAGTTAAGAGAGAAAATTGGTCTGGATTAGTGATCATTTGGTATACAGGAGGAGTGTTTCACTTACTGAGCCTGATGCTGTCATGCAGGTTAAGGAACAAAGGAGATATACATTCGGGAGCAGAAAGAGCTGATGCATGCAGTTTAAATATATCAAAGGTAGGTGCCTGTGGAAATATCCAGGTGGAGATGTCTGGCTGGAAATACAGTCTGAGATTTAGAAACCTGCCTAAATCCAAAAGTATAAATTTGAAAATTCATCAACAGATCAATTTAAAATGGGCCAGATACAACAGGGAAATGATGCTAGCACCTGGGGAAAATGTTAGACCAAGTAAAGAGAAGAGTCACGTGGAAACTGACGAAATGGGGGAAACAAAGAGAAACCAATGGAGAAGGCCATGAAATAGTGGTCAGACAGGAAGAAAGAAAATACAAAGACAGTAAAACTGGAAGTCGAGCCAGGGAGGAGTTTTCCAAAAGTTCTCCACCATATCCATGACAACCCTGGGTTCACGGAACCTCAGCGAGCATATGTTCATGGCTGTTCAGGCATGCATCTGCAGTCAAAGAACCCCTGCCTGACTAACCCCTGTAAAATCTGGAAATCTTTACTCTACCTATATAGTTACTCTTCATCAGTGAGATGCTAGGCAAAGAAATAACATAGAGCTACACATCAGTAATTATAACACATTAGTTCTAATCTAGAAAACAGATATCTTCAATAATTTAAAGCAACTTGGTAGTGAGAAGCTCAAATTACGCAATATTTTAAATTCAATTCTAGTCTACAGGACAATGACAAAAATCTGTGGATAATGAAGGCTTGTTAAGTGAGACTTGCTATAGTTACTTTGGTGAAAAAGAGAACAGAAATCTCTTTGCTTTTGTAAACAGACACTACTAAAAGACATAAGGGCTTCCCTGATGGCTCAGCAGTAAAGAATCTACCTGCCAATGCAGGAAACATGGGTTCCACCCCTGGGTTGAGAAGACCCTCGGGAGAAGGAAATGGCAACCCACTCCAGTATTCTTGTCTGGAAAATGCCGTGGACAAAGGAGCCTGGCGAGCTACGGTCCATGGTGTAGCAAAGAGTCAGACATGATTTAAGTGAAGTGGAGTGAAGTCGCTCAGTCATGTCCAGCTCTTTGCGACCCCGTGGCTGTAGCCCACCAGGCTCCTCCATCCATGGGATTCTCCAGGCAAGAATACTGGAGTGGATTGCCATTTCCTTCTCCAGGGGATCTTCCCAACCCAGGGATCAAACCCAGGTCTCCCACATTGCAGGCAGATGCTTTAACCTCTGCGCCATCAGGGAAGCCCATGGATGTGAGAGTTGGACTATAAAGAAACTTGAGTGCTGAAGAACTGATGCTTTTGAACTGTGGTGTTGGAAAGGACTCTTGAGAGTCCCTTGGACTGCAAGGATCTCCCACATTGCAGGCAGATGCTTTAACCTCTGTGCCATCAGGAAAGTCCATGATTTAGAGACTATAAAAACAACAGAAGATGTAAGGAAGATGTAGATTAGCCTCTTTGTGATGTTGCTCACAGTTTTTCTATACTTAGGAAATCCTTTTCCAAGGATACTTCAAAGACTATAGCCTCATTTGAAAAACTAAATACTTTTATAGTTTATTTTACTTATCCCAAATTAATGAGATTTTATTGCATGTGGAATTTTCTATTCCATTGTGTCTGTGTTTCCTTTTTCCTCCTCCACACCTCCACCCTGCATCACCTCCCCTCCAGTTCCTTCCTGCCACGTTCTCAGATTTTGACAGACCATCTCTTCAATTCTGATGGCAAACATTTCCCATTAAATAACTACATACTCAGGCCTTGCCCCACACACGTCTGGGTGATTGGCAGATACTTGTTTTCAGAATTGGAAACAGCTGAAAGTGACATTCAAGGATTCCAAAACAACTTGGTTCGGAAATAAATCTTTGGCTGGGGAAAAAATGACTCTCTCTTTGCCAGGCAATAGCCTTATAATTTATCATTTATTGGAAAAGAAGAATGCATTTTGAGGATAGTATCAGACTAAAACTGATTACAGATATTAAGCAATGTCTCTGTGGGCCATTACTCATGCTATATGTGCGAACTGAGCGCCTCCGGAAGGCAGCGGCTCATGAGCGTGCTGAATTGCATTGTCGTAATTGTTAGTATCATAAACAACGGTATATGATGGGGTTAGAGCAGATTAGAGAGAATGAAGTGTTTTGTGTAGTATCCTCTAGAAAGAGGAAACAAGGCATTATTTCACTGTGACATTAACTATTGATTTGGGTTTTTGTTTGCTTATCGTTCCTAATGGTGATGATAACTCCAGAGAAATATTTATGGCTTATTCATTTCAAAAGCCACCATAAGTGATAGCTTAAGCTGTTCCAACTTTGTGCCGTTGTATCTGAAATAAAAAGAAGGTTTCATTTTCAGTGTTAGAAAAACAGAAGAGATTCAAGAGAGCTGAACCAAGTGTTTTGTAACCAGGACCCCAAAGACCTTAGACACTGGATAAAAAATATAATGAGAACCAAGAGGGACAGGATAGCTCTCAGCAGTGAACTCACAGAGCACTTATCCATATTCCCTTTTGACATTTGTCACTTTCTGTTTGTGTCATATTTACTTCAAATACCATTTTAGTTACCACACTGGACTATAAATATCTGAGATTGTAGCTTATACATCTCTGCTACCTCCTTCAAACCTAACTCGGTAACAGGTTAGATGCCAAAGAAAAACATTAGTTTCTTGATAGATGAATAGCATGAGTTACTTGTTACAAGTTGTCTCCATCTCCTCGATTCTATAAAAACATAAAATCTAGATTAGGCAGTACTGCATTAACAGTAAACAAGAATGGTTCATAGACTGGGGATGCGTCACTGTTTATATTTCTTTCTACCAGTCTTTAATTTTTAGTTAAAGCAATATTGGTACTCAATAATATGTACATGTTATTTGGGGAGAGTTCCACTTTTGAGGAAAAGTGTAGCCTCTGGAGAAAACATTGCCAAGTCATGTCTTTTAGGTCCCCACAACTTACTGTTCAGAAAAGTGAAAGTGAAATTGTGTCCGACTCTTTGTGACCCCATGGACTGTGGCCTATCAGGGTCCTCTGTCCATGGGATCCTCCAGGCAAGAATACTGGAGTGGGTTGCCATTTCCTTCTCCAGGGGATGGAACCCGGGTCTCCTGCATTCCAGGTGGACGCTTTACCATCTGAGCCACCAGGGAAGCTCTGAATGAGGTAGTTATTAGCACTACACAGTCCTCTCTAGGCAGCTACGAGATGTAGGTATTTACTAAGGGGAAAAAAAGAGAGTCTGTGAATATAAACCCTACAAATGCAAATACGTGAAGGATCAGAAAAGTGAACACTAATGCATTCTGTTAGCAGATCCTTCTACAAGCAGCACAGCTAGGCCTCGAAGGACACCGTGGAACAGAAGAGACAACATTTTGAACATCCTCTATCATCGTTTTTCCGGACACATTCCTTCACCCCACAGACAATGCTTATGTCAGAAAAAGAAAAACCAGAAAATGAATGAGCTAAGTGTTCATATCCAGAAGTTACATGAAAAAAAGAATAAAACCAAAGAAAGTAGGATAAAATGTATTTTTAAAATAGGACTAGAAATTGATTTTTTACAATACAGATCAACAAAGCAAAAAATTTCTCTGGGAAAATTAAAATGATAGACAATTTCCAGTATGACTGATCAAGAAAAAAATCAGAGACATGAGTAAAAAGTATAACTATTAGGGATGGGACAGGTAGTATACTATATTGATGAAGGTTAAAGGAATGAATCTACAACAATTGGATTTGGAGAATTAATGGTAGACCATTGGGATCCTATGGGGAAGACTTCGTTCTGGCTAGAAATAAGCTAAATATCATTACATTACAATGACTACAGCTGAGGGGTGCATGTGTGTGTGCTAAGCTGCTCCAGTCGTGTCTGACACTTTGTGACCCTATGGACTGTAGCAGGCTCCTCTGTCCATGGGATTCTCCAAAGAATACTGGAGTGGGCCGCCGTGCCCTCCTCCAGGGGATCTTCCTGTTCTAGGAATCAAACTTGTGTCTCCTAGGTCACCTACACTGGTGGGCAAGTTCTTTACCACTAGTGCCACCTGGGATGCCCAAAGCTGAGGGGTCTGTAGGGTTAATGCTCCAAATAAAGTTTATAAAGAAAAACTGCATGCTCATACATAATTAGCAAACATGAAACAACTAAATATGAAACACCGGGCCATCAAAAGATTTTGTTCCAATGGCCTTTCAAAACCCTAGCTATGGTTCAAAGTCCTTTTCAAAGGCCACCTACTTCACCGCGGTCCAGATGTGTATAAGAGACAGCCCCTATGTTATGTCTCCCCCACCCAATGCTATGGCCCCCACTCCTGTGCTATGGCCCCCAAAGAGTTTAAGAGGCTCAGTTTCCAGGATTCAGGTTCCATATGTTCCAACTCTTTTGAATCCTAGTACCCTGGGACTTCTGCTATTAAGGCACTCATCCTTCCTGGTTCAGGCTTTTGGGTTGGGACCACCACTATACCAGCTCTGTGACCTGAAGTAAGTTAGCAAATCTCTCTGTGCTTCCATTTCTAAAATGTATGAAGTAGGCATACTAGTACCTACCTCATGATGTTGGGAGAACTTGAGATAATTCAGGTAAAGTGCTCTTCATGTGCTTAGAATTCAGTAATATATGCATATCGCAATGTTTGTTAATATGTGAAAGTATAAAGAATCAAAGGTACCCTCAACATTTGATGCACGTTCTTTCAGATTTTTTTCTAGGCCTTATACTTGCATAAAATATGATCCTCTTGTAACAGTGAACTCACCTTCTTTAGGGATTTTCATGAGACTTGAGTTAAATATTTTTTAAAAATTGAGGAATAGTTAGATATTATTCAAGTTTTTCAACAGTGAAGACGAAATCTCATCAAGCAAGTTATTTAAGCTCTTCGTACTTCCATTTCCTATACAATGAGAATTACGGTGGTACCCACCTCATACATTGTTGATTAAATGAAGTAAAACACGAAAAAGTGCTAGAATAGTGCTATGTAACTTCCTATAATATCTAATAGACTCTTTATTATCATTTGTTTAAACTTGGTCATTTTTTTTTCTCAAATAGGTCTCACATATTTTCTTTCTTTTTTCAGTTAATATTATTCCTAGGTAAATGTTATTTTCCACCACAATGTGAATGATATTTCCCACACCCCAGTCTATGACCGATAAATTGGAGAGAAATAGCTGACAGCCTATGGCTAGTAGCTCACAGTGTAGCATCTCCAGGGAAAGACAGATCTCGTAAACAGATTAAATTAACATAACACCTTAATTGAAAAAGTAAGGGCAAGCATGGTTTCTGTGAATGGCAGAGAAAGCTGTCAGCCACACTTGCAGCTGGTGTCTGGGCAAGTTTCTTGGAAGTGGTCACAGAGGGCTGGGTCCTCAAGGAAAAGCATTTTGCACCTGTTGTTGGTACTGTGCTCCCATCACTGCCTAACTCCTGTTCAGCTGAGGTGCCAAGGTGGTGGGTTCTACCACTGATGCCAGGAGTCAGTTCAGTTCAGTTGCTCAGTCATGTCCAACTCTTTGTGACCCCATGAATATCAGCATGCGAGGCCTCCCTCTCCATCACCAACTCCTGGAGTCCACCCAAACCCATGTCCATTGAGTTGGTGATGCCATCCAACCATCTCATCCTCTCTTATCCCCTTCTCCTCCTGCCCTTGATCCTTCCCAGCATCAGGGTCTTTTCCAGTGAGTCAACTCTTCGCATCAGGTGGCCAAAGTATTGGAGTTTCAGCTTCAACATCAGTCCTTCCAATGAATACCCAGGACTGATCTCCTTTAGGATGGCCAGGAGTCAAAGTGGAGGCAAAAGAAGAGAACAGGTTAGAGAGTCTGCTGGAGCCATCTCTATCTGCCGGGGTCTAGGCAGATAATCTAGTCTACCTAGAGACCTGTCCCTTCGCTTTTCACTCCTGTTGCTCATAAATTCCATAGAGACCCACCCTATCCTAACCCACCTAACTTTGCAGCTAACACAGAGCTTTCCTTTGGGCTTTAGCACTGGTTTAGCATAGTGGACATATTCTAACCTAGTAATCTTTCTCTAGAGGAAAGTGGTTTCTCTGAAGAAAGGATACCTGATTTCATATTGTGTTAAAGATTCGAGTTTCTCATTTCAGGATGAGGATGTTCTCCTGTATTTTTGTAGTGAGATCAAGCAATTTCTTTTGAAAGAGATTTCATTCTGATGACATGAATCAGGTAATGGAAAATGTGCACCATCTTCTGGCCAAGAGTGTAAGTAGCTTTCTCGAAACTTTCTTTTAAAAACACTGTTTACTGAAATATATTTGATGTACAATATTATGTAAGTTACAGGTGTACAGTATACATGATTTTAAAGTTTATACTCCATTTATGGTTCTTTAATATTAAATACAGGTTTTTCTCTTCTTTTTTAGTTGCTAAATCTAAAGTTTTGTGCACTTCAACATGCATTCAGTGATAACTCACCTGTGGAATTAGGTGAAAAGTCAGATTCTGATTCTTAAGTGTGCACCTGCCTTCACCAGGACCCTCATGTAAACTGTTCACAGACAACACTCTTGATAAACAGTTAAAATAATGGGATGAATGCCAAAATGTAAATTAATAATGGGATTTAAAAAATTATTTTATGATTAAAACAAACACTTTTTTTTTTGGAATTGCGTGGTGGTCCAGTGGTTATGATTTAGTGTTACTTTGCTCCGGGCCAGGATTTGTTGCCTGGTGGGAGAATCAAGATCTCACAAGTCGCGTGGCTTGTCGAAACAAACAAACAAAAAGCCCCACACTTTTTCGTTGAAATGTGTAAGTTTGGAAAGTACAACATTATTACAGATGAAAATTAAAATCACATGTAACACCAGATAAAAGTATCACTTCTTAATTTATCTGCCTTTTCTGCATTTTATTTTGTGTCTCCAACAAAACTCCTGTGAAAATATGGTTTGAACTAACTGCATCATTTTCTGCTGGTGACTATGTGCCATGTAATGTTTAACTGCTCTTATGAACACCAGGTGAACATTCAGGTGGATATTTTTATCATCCTTATATGGAGGATCTTCTAATTATGTCAACAAAGTGACAAACCATAAGGATACATTTGAACCCATAAGAATTCAAAACATGTATATGGTAAAGCCCACTGTATATAGTAAAACCCACGTATATGGTAAGACCCAGGATTAAAAGAGAAAAAAAGTAACATATGGCATCCCAGGATGCTGAGAAAAATAAGATGTTCAGGCTTCTATGATACAGTGTGGTTTCAAGACTCACGCAAGAAATATCCCTGAGGATCCTCTGGGTCAGGGGCTCTTCCCAATGCCAAGGACACAGCTGAGAAGGGAGACTGGCTTCTTGCTCTCACTGAACTGGGTACCCAGTGATGAATGAGTGGGAGACAGAAACAACAACAGCAAAAACTGGTTAATGTCCTGCAGAGATGAGTACTGTGAGGGAGGAAAAGCAGTGTTGCCTGGGGTGGGGGTGAGGATTAAAGGGGAAGATTGTGTTGAGGAGGTGATACCTTTAAGGGCTGAAGAGCACAAAGCAGCATAGCAGAGATCGGGCAACAGAAGGCAAATTCATTCAAAACAGTAAAACGGAAATTCCAGTATCCAGGAGGCATCATAGAAAGAATTACAGGGTTCTTACACCAAATCAAACATCTGTTTACTATTCTCAGCCCAGTTAGCTCCTTCTCCTAGTTCTTTTAAAATGTATGCTTTGCCAGCCTAACCCAGTTGAAGGCCAATTTTATGCACATTTTCTATTTCAGAATCTGAGCTCTTTTTGAAATCACAATGCTTTATAAGCAAGTTTTTGCTGTTCTTGATTAGCCACCCAGTTGTGTCCGACTCTTTTGCGAACTCATGGACTGTATGTAACCTGCCAGGCTCCTCTGTCCATAGCATTTGTCAGGCAATGGAGTGGGTTGCCATTTCCTTCTCTGAGCCCACATTTCCTGCATTGGCAGGCAAATTCTTTACCCCTGTGCCACCAGGGAAGCCCTCATAAGCAGGCTTTATTTTAATAGAAATTTAAATTTTCATGAACGTATGAAAATTAACCAGAAACTGAGAGTTTTTAATTTTCTGGACTAACCAAGAAAAAAGCATGTGTCTCACTCAGAAAGGGCTGACATGTGACTAGGGAGGAGATGGACAGAGAAATAGAAATCTGTGTCTGTTTACACGCATGGGTGTGGTGGGGTGCAGAGATGTATAGAGATCCATTAAACATGACCTGGATGACAGGTACCTACATGTAGGAGCACAGAACATATCTCTTCCAAAGTTTCCAGAACCCACAAATAAGCATTACTCCAGAGTGTAACCCCTACTCAACTATCCATGCAAGGGAGCTCAGACATTTGTTTTGTTCAAAAAGTTAAAAAAAAAAAAAGAGAGATCCATGTCCTGGCAATTATAAACAATGCTGCAGTGAACATTGAGGTACATGTGTCTCTTTCAGTTCTGGTTTCCTCGGTGTGTATGCCCAGCAGTGGGATTGCTGGGTCATAAGGCAGTTCTATTTGCAATTTTTTAAGGAATCTCCACACTGTTCTCCATAATGGCTGTACTAGTTTGCATTCCTAGCAACAGTGTAAGAGGGTTCCCTTTTCTCCACATCCTCTCCAGCATTTATTGCTTGTAGATTTTTGGATCACAGCCATTCTGACTGGTGTGAAGTGGTACCTAGATGTCCATCAGCAGATGAATGGATAAGAAAGCTGTGGTACATATACACAATGGAGTATTACTCAGCCCTTAAAAAGAATAAAGTTGACTCAGTTCTAATGAGATAGATGAAACTAGAACCGCTTATACAGAGTGAAGTAAGCCAGAAAGAAAAACAACAATACAGTATACTGACACATATATATGGAATTTATAAAGATAGTAACGATGACCCTGTAAGTGAGACAACATAAGAGACACAGAGGTATAGAACGGACTTTTGGACTCTGAGGGAAAGGGAGAGGGTGGGATGATTTGGGAGAATGGCACCGAAACATGTATACTATCATATAAGAAATGAAGCACCAGTCTATGTTCAATACAGGATACAGGATGCTTGGGGCTGGTGTACAGGACGATCCGGGGAGATGGTGTGGGGTGGGAGGTGGGAGGGGGCTTCGGCATTGGGAGATCATGTACAACTATGGCTGATTCATGTCAATGTATGGCAAAACCAATACAGTATTGTAAAATAGAATAAAGTATTAAATAAATTTTAAAAAATAAAACACACACATACAAAAAAATAAATAAAAAGTAAAATAAAATGAGATCAGTTTGCTCAATCATGTTTTATTTATGTGAAATGATGATATCATGGTAAAGCTATTTTATTGTTATAGAACTTTAGGTTATATAAAGAAAATTGAGTTTGGGGGAAAAAACATACTTTAATTTTAAAATCTTCAAATTTTATTAAGTGAAACACTGGTTTTGGAAGTCAATCTTTTTTCATATTATATATAAACCTCCTTTTCAAAAGAGCCCTTCTGTTTTACCCTACCTCATTTGTCCAGCAAACATTTACTAAGTATCTACATCATGCCAGCCAAGCCTGACCCAGTTCAGTTCAGTTCAGTTCAGTCACTCAGTCGTGTCCAACTCTTTGAGACCCCAAGAATCACAGCAAACCAGGCCTCCCTGTCCATCACCAACTCCTGGAGTTCACTCAAACTCATGTCCATCGAGTCAGTGATACCATCGAGCCAACTCATCCTCTGTCATCCCCTTCTCCTCCTGCCCTAAATCCCTACCAGCATCAGGGTCTTTTCCAATGAGTCGACTCTTCACATGATGCCATCCAACCATCTCATCCTCTTTTGTCCCCGTCTCCTCCTGCCCTCAATCTTTCCCAGCATCAGGGTCTTTCCTAATGAGTCAGCTCTTCACATCAGGTGGCCAAAGTACTGGAGTTTCAGCTTCAACAGCAGTCATTCCAATGAACACCCAGGACTGATCTCCTTTAGGATGAACTGATTGGATCTCCTTGTAGTCCAAGGGACTCTCAAGAGTCTTCTCCAAAACCACACTTCAAAAGCATCAATTCTTCAGTGCTCAGGTATCTTTATAGTCCAACTCTCACATCCATACATGACTACTGGAAAAACCATGGCCTTGATTAGATGGATTTTTGTCGACAAAGTAATGTCTCTGCTTTTGAATATACTGTCTAGGTTGGTCATAACTTTCATTCCAAGGAGCAAGCATCTTTTAGTTTCATGGCTGCAGTCACCATCTGCAGTGATTTTGGAGCCCAAAAAATAAAGTCAGCCACTGTTTCTGCTGTTTCCCCATCTATTTGCCATGAAGTGATGGGACCAGATGCCAAGATCTTAGTTTTCTGAGTGTTGCGCTTTAAGCCAACTTTTTTGCTTTCCTCTTTCATTTTCATCAAGAGGCTCTTTAGTTCCTCTTCACTTTCTGCCATAAGGGTGGTGTCATCTGCATATCTGAGGTGATTGATATTTCTCCCCGCAATCTTGATTCCAGTTTGTGCTTCTTCCAGCCCAGTGTTTCTCCCTGACTCAGTTAACGGCACTGAATTCCTGATTCATGCCCTCAATCTTTCCCAGCATCAGGGTCTTTCCTAATGAGTCAGCTCTTCACATCAGGTGGCCAAAGTACTGGAGTTTCAGCTTCAACAGCAGTCATTCCAATGAACACCCAGGACTGATCTCCTTTAGGATGAACTGATTGGATCTCCTTGTAGTCCAAGGGACTCTCAAGAGTCTTCTCCAAAACCACACTTCAAAAGCATCAATTCTTCAGTGCTCAGGTATCTTTATAGTCCAACTCTCACATCCATACATGACTACTGGAAAAACCATGGCCTTGATTAGATGGATTTTTGTCGACAAAGTAATGTCTCTGCTTTTGAATATACTGTCTAGGTTGGTCATAACTTTCATTCCAAGGAGCAAGCATCTTTTAGTTTCATGGCTGCAGTCACCATCTGCAGTGATTTTGGAGCCCAAAAAATAAAGTCAGCCACTGTTTCTGCTGTTTCCCCATCTATTTGCCATGAAGTGATGGGACCAGATGCCAAGATCTTAGTTTTCTGAGTGTTGCGCTTTAAGCCAACTTTTTTGCTTTCCTCTTTCATTTTCATCAAGAGGCTCTTTAGTTCCTCTTCACTTTCTGCCATAAGGGTGGTGTCATCTGCATATCTGAGGTGATTGATATTTCTCCCCGCAATCTTGATTCCAGTTTGTGCTTCTTCCAGCCCAGTGTTTCTCCCTGACTCAGTTAACGGCACTGAATTCCTGATTCCTTGGGGTCTATCAACATTGAGGAACATACAAATGGCAAGTATTATTATTGCCATGATGGACATTCTCCAGCACATAGGCAGGGCACAGAGAATTAGTGAGTCCTACCCTGTCCCTCATGGGATCTTTACCACTCTTTTCTTCTCAAAGAGCAGAATTAAAGGAATATTCAGCTAAATCTGACTGCCATGACTTTGCTGATTCCAGCTTAAGAGAGTTAAAATGCAGGATTGGTGCTAATAACTAGACCACATTAAGGAGTCTGAACTCATAGGGCCTGATGCCTAATCCAATAAACTCTTAAGCTTCAAAGTAAAAGAATAAAATCTATTAAATAACCCATCCTGCATGAAGCAAGTGAGAAAAAGGGGAAAGATTATGCTTTGTTATAAGGTCACAAACACATACACACTCACAAACAGAATGACAGACATACATAGCTTCCTAAAGAGACACACACACACTGTCAGTCACACACTCAAAAATTCAACTGACTGGATGAGGCCCACCCACATTAGGAAGAGCAACCTGCTTTACTTAATATACAGATACAAAAGTTAACCTTACCCATAACATCATCACAGACACACCCCAAATATTGTTTGACTAAATGTCTGAGCACCCCATGGCTCAGTCAGTTTGACAGATAAAATTAAGCATCACACTCATATTCTATACCAGGCACTGAGCACATTCCTTGGCATATAATTTGTACCAGGCTTATTCTTATGAAATGAAGACTTTTGGAAAAAAATTCAGATCGTCTCAGCTCTCAGATTGTAGCCATGCTCCAAAGGCAGGAAACAGAGAAGATGAAGAAGAGCTAAGGACCTAAAGGTAAACTACAAAGATTACAAACCAAGGAGAAACCGAGAGTCAGGGTTATTAGTTATGTTCCTTCAGAGAGAATACATACACACACACACACACACACACACACACACACACATACATGCATGCACATACACATGTACACAGACATATACACACATATGTGCATACATAAATACAAACACACACATATGCTACCACCAAACCAAAGCAGAGAAAAAATTGTTGCTGATGTTGTTTAGTTGCTAAGTCATATCTGACTTTTGTGACCCCATGGACTGTAGCCTGCCAGGCTCCTCTGTCCATGGGACTTCCCAGGCAAGAATACTGGGGTGGGTTGCCATTTCCTTTTCCAGGAGATCTTCAAGGCCCAAGGATCAAACCCATATACTCCTGCACCAGCAGGTGAATTCTTTACCACTGAGCCACCAGAGAAGCCCCAGAGAAAAAATTCTTCTAGCTTAACCTTTTCATTTTTTTTTAACTTTTTGTTTTCTATTTGAATATAACTGATTAACAATGTTGTGATAGTTTCAGGAGGATGGCAAAGGGACTCATCCATACATATACATGTATCTTTGTTGTTTAGTTGCTAAGTCGAGTCCAACTCTTTGCAACCTCAGGGTCTGCAGCACACCAGACTTCCCTGTCCTTCACTATCTCCCAGAGTTTGCTCAAACTCATGTCCATTGGATCAGTGATGCCATCTAACCATCTCTTCCTCTGTTGTCCCCCTCCTTCTTTTCCCTTCAACCTTTCTCAGCATCAAGGTCTTTTCCAGTGAGTTGGCTCTTCACATCAGGTGGCCAAAGGATTGGAGCTTCAGCTTCAGCAAGTCCTTCCAATGAATATCTAAGGTTGATTTCCCTTAAAACACATGTATCCATTTTCCCCCAAACTCCCCCCTCATCCAGGCTGCCACATAACACTGACCAGTTGCTTGCACTGTACATTGTGTGTGGGTGTGTGTTGGTTGCTTAGTTGTGTCCAACTCTTTGCAACCACATGGACTACAGCCTGCAGGCTCCTCTGTCCATGGAGTTCTCCAGGCAAGAATACTGGAGTGGGTTGCCATTCCTTTCTCCAGGAGATCTTCCCAACCCAGGGATCAAACTCAGGCCTCCTAAATTACAGGCAGATTCTGTACCATCTGAACTACCAGGGAAACACTGTACAGTAGATCCTCGTTAAATCCTTCATTTTAAAAACAAAGAAACTGCAGCCCAGAGAGACAGTGTTTTGTCCAAAGCCACACAGCAAAGGAATGACTATTCTAGGACCCGCACTCAGGACTCCAGAATATTAGTGCAACACCAGCGTGATACATTTTGGCCATTGAATTATCCTCCCTGCATTCCTGGGTGCCCCAAACATTCTAAAATTCCTGCTTACTCCTACCAAGCCCTTTGTGATGAGAAGCTGATGGCAGGACAGTGCAGCTCTTAATGTCCTTCCAAATAGCAGAGCCAGCACTCCAGGGAGAAATGGTTCTTTGTGGTCCTGAATGTACAGATTTTGAGAAGGAAGGCAAAATGAATGGGAGGCAGATCCATGAGATCATTGTTTTGAGATCATTATAATCAATATCAGCTGTCCCTGGTCAAGGCTACCTTTGCCTTTTCAGGCTGCTGACATTTTGTGCTCTATCAACTGGCTTCTCGCTTCAAAGTGATAACATTATTGATTTTCATCCTGTCCCGTGAAGGCCACTCTCTCACCTCCGATGGATAGATGGTTTGCTCATCCTCAGATTTCTTAGTGGAAAAGGCTATAGGAGAAAGATTATCTTTGCAGTTTCACACCCTCAGATTCTGTGCACAGCCTGAAAAAATATCCTTTCCCACGAACGATACTGCCTGATTTTCCTAAATGCCCTTTCTCATCCTTCTCCATATGTAAACTTTTTTTTTTAACCCAAATGAAACTTTCCCTCTTCCTCTCTGTGCTCTGATAATGCTGGGCTTCAAATATGCACCAAAGGTGAGTTGCTTGCCCAGCTCTCTCCCCTGAGTAGACATTGGGAAGATTATGGGTTTGGAGGTCAGAGAGAGCTGTGTTCAGTGGCTTAATGTGTTCAATGTTCAGTGGCTTAAACATTTTCCAGTGTTATGACCTTGGATAGGCTGTCTAACTCCTCTCCAGGTCTTCATCACCCCATCTTTGAGAAGGTAGATGGTAACACCTGTCTGATCACTTTGTTGAGCTCTTTAAATGAGAAGCACTGAGTTGGTGCCTGTTAAGCCTATGTGTCTCATCCTTTTCCTTCTCTCCTGCTCTTTCTTTTATTTACTTATTTGGCTAGATCTGGCCTTAGTCGTGGCACACAGGATCCAGGCATGTGGGACTGAACTCACATCCCCTGCACTGGAAGGTGGATTCTCAACCACAGCACTGCCAGGGAAGCCCCTCTCCTGCTCTTTCCTGATAGACTGTGCCCTTCAGCCCTCACCCCACCACTGGACAGGGCCATGCCTCCCTCTTCTGTGAGTTTCCCTCACACTACATATGGCATGGGGGAGCCATGGTGAAACTTTATGGCCCTGAGAACAGCGAGGAGGATGAATTTTTGTAGATGATGAAACTGCCTCATGGCGAGAATCCGTGATGCTGATGATAGAAACCAGTCCACCAGGCTCCACATTTGACACATGCTTTAATCTCTCTAAGTCTTGGTGCCTCATGTTAGTTCCAAAACAATCTGATTACAACAGCCATGCAGACTCGGTGTGGCAGTTGCTGCATAACTTTAGCTAACAAGGTCCGGTCTCCCTTTAGTGCTAAACAGAGGTGCCACCACTGCCTGCACCAGTCCCTCCTCCCTTCCCCTGCAGCTGTGGTCCTCAGCCTTGCAGCAGCACAGCCCTTCCTAGGTACCAAGAACGATGCTCTGAAACAGGAAGGGCTGAAATAATCACAGTTCCCCTCCCAGCAAGTGACCGTGGACCTGGGACCCAGGGCTTCAGAGCTCCCATTCTGGGTTTCTAGCTGCAGTTTAACTTCTTTACAAACAGCACTTCTTAAAGCAATATGCTCCAATTTTGGAGATTAACTCTTTCCTCAAAACTCTTGCTCTGCACCTCACCCAAGCGGCCAGGCCTTGCTACCCAAGGGCAGGTCCAGATGCTGCCAGCCCATCAGTCTGAATTTCTCAGTGTCTCCCGCCTGCATTCTCATTATTAGCTCTGCTCACCTGCTGGTCTTCCTGGTTCTGTGCCATCTGGCAGCACCAGCTGCCGGTCACTTTGACATAAACTCCTTGAAAAGGTGGTTTGTCTCAGCAGACCCTTCACCTCTGCTGTCGGCCAGCCCTGCACCTGAGTTCCCGCCCAACTCCCAGCCCTCTCCACCTAGCTGTCTGCTGGCCAGTCCACTGCGATGATTTCTTTTCCCAAATACTATTATCACCAAGCAGGACCCTATGGGGCCTTCCATAGCAGACCCTTCCCCCATAACCTCTGCTTTAGCTCCTCTCTGAAGTACCCAAACAGTATCTGATGCACATTTCCTGAGTTGTTTTACAGATGTTAAAACCCTCACCACATGGAAGTTGTTACTTCTTTGCTGACCATGAGCACACAGGCCCAGCCTAAGGCCTGATGTTAACACCTGTGATACCACTCTGTTACCACCCCATCAACCAATCCGAGAACTGTGCACAAACCAATCATATACTCTGCAAACTTCCCCTCTCTTAACTGACCCTTAAAAGAAAAAAATGCCTTTCTGGGGATTTCCCTGGTGGTCCAGTGGTTAAGAATCTGCCTTCCAATGGAGAGGATGGGGGTTTGATCCCTGGTTGGGGAACTAAAATCCCACGTGCCTCAGGGCAGCTAAGCTGGTGTGCTATCAGGCCTCCTAAATTACAGGCAGATTCTGTACCATCTGAACTACCAGGGAAACACTGTACAGTAGATCCTCGTTAAATCCTTCATTTTAAAAACAAAGAAACTGCAGCCCAGAGAGACAGTGTTTTGTCCAAAGCCACACAGCAAAGGAATGACTATTCTAGGACCCGCACTCAGGACTCCAGAATATTAGTGCAACACCAGCGTGATACATTTTGGCCATTGAATTATCCTCCCTGCATTCCTGGGTGCCCCAAACATTCTAAAATTCCTGCTTACTCCTACCAAGCCCTTTGTGATGAGAAGCTGATGGCAGGACAGTGCAGCTCTTAATGTCCTTCCAAATAGCAGAGCCAGCACTCCAGGGAGAAATGGTTCTTTGTGGTCCTGAATGTACAGATTTTGAGAAGGAAGGCAAAATGAATGGGAGGCAGATCCATGAGATCATTGTTTTGAGATCATTATAATCAATATCAGCTGTCCCTGGTCAAGGCTACCTTTGCCTTTTCAGGCTGCTGACATTTTGTGCTCTATCAACTGGCTTCTCGCTTCAAAGTGATAACATTATTGATTTTCATCCTGTCCCGTGAAGGCCACTCTCTCACCTCCGATGGATAGATGGTTTGCTCATCCTCAGATTTCTTAGTGGAAAAGGCTATAGGAGAAAGATTATCTTTGCAGTTTCACACCCTCAGATTCTGTGCACAGCCTGAAAAAATATCCTTTCCCACGAACGATACTGCCTGATTTTCCTAAATGCCCTTTCTCATCCTTCTCCATATGTAAACTTTTTTTTTTAACCCAAATGAAACTTTCCCTCTTCCTCTCTGTGCTCTGATAATGCTGGGCTTCAAATATGCACCAAAGGTGAGTTGCTTGCCCAGCTCTCTCCCCTGAGTAGACATTGGGAAGATTATGGGTTTGGAGGTCAGAGAGAGCTGTGTTCAGTGGCTTAATGTGTTCATGTTCAGTGGCTTAAACATTTTCCAGTGTTATGACCTTGGATAGGCTGTCTAACTCCTCTCCAGGTCTTCATCACCCCATCTTTGAGAAGGTAGATGGTAACACCTGTCTGATCACTTTGTTGAGCTCTTTAAATGAGAAGCACTGAGTTGGTGCCTGTTAAGCCTATGTGTCTCATCCTTTTCCTTCTCTCCTGCTCTTTCTTTTATTTACTTATTTGGCTAGATCTGGCCTTAGTCGTGGCACACAGGATCCAGGCATGTGGGACTGAACTCACATCCCCTGCACTGGAAGGTGGATTCTCAACCACAGCACTGCCAGGGAAGCCCCTCTCCTGCTCTTTCCTGATAGACTGTGCCCTTCAGCCCTCACCCCACCACTGGACAGGGCCATGCCTCCCTCTTCTGTGAGTTTCCCTCACACTACATATGGCATGGGGGAGCCATGGTGAAACTTTATGGCCCTGAGAACAGCGAGGAGGATGAATTTTTGTAGATGATGAAACTGCCTCATGGCGAGAATCCGTGATGCTGATGATAGAAACCAGTCCACCAGGCTCCACATTTGACACATGCTTTAATCTCTCTAAGTCTTGGTGCCTCATGTTAGTTCCAAAACAATCTGATTACAACAGCCATGCAGACTCGGTGTGGCAGTTGCTGCATAACTTTAGCTAACAAGGTCCGGTCTCCCTTTAGTGCTAAACAGAGGTGCCACCACTGCCTGCACCAGTCCCTCCTCCCTTCCCCTGCAGCTGTGGTCCTCAGCCTTGCAGCAGCACAGCCCTTCCTAGGTACCAAGAACGATGCTCTGAAACAGGAAGGGCTGAAATAATCACAGTTCCCCTCCCAGCAAGTGACCGTGGACCTGGGACCCAGGGCTTCAGAGCTCCCATTCTGGGTTTCTAGCTGCAGTTTAACTTCTTTACAAACAGCACTTCTTAAAGCAATATGCTCCAATTTTGGAGATTAACTCTTTCCTCAAAACTCTTGCTCTGCACCTCACCCAAGCGGCCAGGCCTTGTACCCAAGGGCAGGTCCAGATGCTGCCAGCCCATCAGTCTGAATTTCTCAGTGTCTCCCGCCTGCATTCTCATTATTAGCTCTGCTCACCTGCTGGTCTTCCTGGTTCTGTGCCATCTGGCAGCACCAGCTGCCGGTCACTTTGACATAAACTCCTTGAAAAGGTGGTTTGTCTCAGCAGACCCTTCACCTCTGCTGTCGGCCAGCCCTGCACCTGAGTTCCCGCCCAACTCCCAGCCCTCTCCACCTAGCTGTCTGCTGGCCAGTCCACTGCGATGATTTCTTTTCCCAAATACTATTATCACCAAGCAGGACCCTATGGGGCCTTCCATAGCAGACCCTTCCCCCATAACCTCTGCTTTAGCTCCTCTCTGAAGTACCCAAACAGTATCTGATGCACATTTCCTGAGTTGTTTTACAGATGTTAAAACCCTCACCACATGGAAGTTGTTACTTCTTTGCTGACCATGAGCACACAGGCCCAGCCTAAGGCCTGATGTTAACACCTGTGATACCACTCTGTTACCACCCCATCAACCAATCCGAGAACTGTGCACAAACCAATCATATACTCTGCAAACTTCCCCTCTCTTAACTGACCCTTAAAAGAAAAAAATGCCTTTCTGGGGATTTCCCTGGTGGTCCAGTGGTTAAGAATCTGCCTTCCAATGGAGAGGATGGGGGTTTGATCCCTGGTTGGGGAACTAAAATCCCACGTGCCTCAGGGCAGCTAAGCTGGTGTGCTGCAACTGCTGAGCCGAGGCACTCCAGAGCCAGTGCCCTGCAACAAGAGAAGCCTCTGTACCACAATGAAGACCTAGAGCAACCAAAAAACAAACAAACCAAAAAAACCACTTTGCTGAAACCCAAGAGCATTCAGGCTTTTTCAGCACTAACTACCCTGGATTTCTTGCGTGGTGCCCTGCAATAAATAGTGCACTTCCCTTGATCACAGTAGAGTGCCTTTACTGTGCACGGGGACAGGATGACATTTTACAGGCACTTAGTTGCTTTTGTAGAAGATAAAATTTGTCATCCCAAGACATCTCTGTGGTGCAGGATTATTTCAAGATGAGAACAAGCAAGGCCCATAAGACTCAGAAAGAAAACTCCTTCCTCCTAACTGCCTAAAGAATATAAACAGAGGACGTGTTCCAGGGAGGAGCCATCACCAGAGAAGACTATAGTATGAACTGTGTCGCCAGGGAGGAACCTAGAAAAGTCTGCTAAAATTCCTCTCTCTTTCCCATTGTCTCTGCAAATGTGTTTACCAAACATTTGCTTTTCCCTCTCCCCGTGAGCCTCCTTCCTGTCCTCTGAAGTTCCGAACCACTACCTTCAACATCCTCTTCTTATCTTCAGCTGAAGATGACGGTACCTGAAAGTGAAGATTTGGCCCATTTTGGCGAGTCAGTAGGTTTTCTCGGGTTTCTCCCATGTATACATGTTATTAAATTTATGCTTTATTTCCTCCTGTGAATCTAATATCAATGTAACTCTTAGATCAGTGAGAAGAGACTAGAAGGGTAGGGGAAAAACTGTCTTCTTCCCCAGTGCTTTGTGCTATTAGTTATCAAAGGCATCCACATGTTCTGAATCCCTCCTCGGATGCATGTCAGTGACAAAGGCTCTGTTTTCTTGACTACATCCCTATGTTACCTAAAAGAGCTTCCCAGGTGGCTCGGATGGTACAAAGCCCACCTGCCGTGTGGGAGGCTTGGGTTCAGGAAGATCCCCTGGAGAAGGGAATGGCAACCCACTCCAGTATTCTTGCCTGGATAGTTCCATGGACAGAAGAGCCTGGCGGGCTACAGGTCACGGTGTCAGAAAGAGTCAGATACAACTAAAGCAACTGAGCACACATGCAGATGTTACCTAACAGAGTATCTCTTGTAACAGCCAGCACTATTGGAAATGGCATTAAAAATGCAGCAAAGTACTATGAAAAACAGTCAACATGCTTTCAGCCACTTAGCTCAGCACCTGGCAAGCATTATCTCATTTGCTCCTCAACAAGCTAGGAAGACTAGTTTAGTGATAATCTCACTAAATTAATTTCAGAGTTGAGGAAACTAAGAGAAGATAAATGATGGCTCCCAAATAGCAAAACTATTAGGAGGGATTTTGAAACCAGATCTGCCCAATGTCAAAATCCATACCCAACCAATGTGTGCACTGCACTCCATCAGTGTGGTCATCTTAGAAAGCATTTATTGGGATGAACGTATCGTGTGGTCTTATTCCAGCATTAAGAACTGCAGACTTTGATTATCTAAAGTAATAACACTGTTCTTGAGATTTTGTAGCACCTTACACCTTCCCGGGCACTCCTAGTCATTTGTCCTTTTAGGTGATGGCACCATTGAATTTCTTTATTATTTAACCATTAATTTGGTATTAATTACTGTTTTCCATGTGTCAGTTCTTTGGCTTCTGTCCTGTTTTGTGGTTTAACCTTTTCTATTTTGGATCCCTTGCTTCCTGTATCATTTAGAACAGTACCTGATCCATAGTAGGTACACAATATTATTTGCCTTGTACACAGTAACCACTCAATAAATATTCATATATTCTACCTCACTAAATACTCTATTATTTTGCATACAGGAAAGTATTTGCTGAATAAATTAATTTTTTTAAATGATAAACCTGAGACTTACTCAGCCAGGAGAAATGTGTAAGCTTGGACAACACAGCTATTTGGTGACCTCGTAAGAACTTAAACAGAGCATCCTGACTCCTGACCATTGCCTCTTTCCTTCCTTTGTTCTACTCTTTCATATGTTGCGAAGAGTGGAAGAGTGATTTGACTGGAAGTGACATCTTTAATGGGGCTTCCCAAGTGGCAAGAGAATCTGCCTGCAAGGCAAGAGACACAGCAGTTGTGGGCTCGATCTGAGTCAGGAATATCCTCTGGAGGAGGGTATGGCAACCCACTCCAATATTCTTGCCTGGAGAATACCATGGACAGAGGAGCCTGGTGGGCTCCAGGCCATGGGGTCGCAAAGAGCTAGACACAATTGAAGTGGCTGAGCATGCACACATACACATCTTTAATATGTCTTGAAATGAAATCACCAATTCCAGGAACAAAAGCACAGGACAAGAATCCAAGAAGGCCATGCTCTGTACTCCTGGATTTGCCTCCTAAGGTGACTAGCAGGACAATTTTTAGCATAAAAATGGTCTGAGAGCTTGTCCCTGGAGACTGATAGGAACAAGCTTGAAGTAACTATTTTGCAGCCTGAGTTGGAGGGAGAAGTTGACAGGAGCGAGAACAGGCATAGGAAGCACTAAAAATGAGTGGGAAATGAGCTAAATTACAGTGGCGACTTCCCTGGTGGCTCAGACGGTAAAGCATCTGCCTACAATGTGGGAGACCCGGGTTCAGTCCCTGGGTTGGGAAGATCTCCTGGAGAAGGAAATGGCAACCCACGCCAGTAGTCTTGACTGGAAAATCCCATGAACAGAGGAGCCTTGTAGGCTACAATTCATGGTGTCTCAAAGAGTTGACACGACTGAGCAACTTCACTTTTTTCTTCTTTCACTTTCAGGATAAGCAAGACCATATGGATATAGAATTGTTCTAGAAACTTAAGGGGCATCCCTGATAGCTCAGTTGGTAAGGAATCTGCCTGCAATGTGGGAGACTCCAGTTCAATTAGGGAAGATCTGCTGGAGAAAGGACAGGCTACCTACTCCAGTATTTTTGGGTTTTAAGAGATGGTGAGTTTCCTGACAAGTTTATCCTCAGAAAGGAGTTCTGTGGTACAGGCATGCTGCTTCTACCTTAGCCATTTTTTAAAAGCCTAACAATGCATGAACACAGAGCAAACATTTTCCTATTTCAGACGGGTCAAGAGATTCGACAAGAGTTTGGAAGTGTTGCAGAGGAAAAGTAATCTCTACTCTTCTAAGTTCCTGACTGAGACTCCCTGTAATAAAAAAAATAGATTAACAAGAGAAAAACCAACAGAAATTTATTCATATGTAAACCTCAACAACTCCCTGGGATGTTCCAGGTTACCACTTTAAATGGGCTTCCCTGGTGGCTCAGACGGTAAAGAATCTATCTGCAATGCAGGAGACACAGGTTTGATCCAAGGGGTTAGCAAGGTCCCCTGGAGAAGGGAATGGCACCCCACTCCAGTACTCTTGCCTGGAAAATCCCATGGACGGAGGAGCCTGGTAGGCTGCAGTCCATGGGGTTGCGATGAGTTGGACACGACTGAGCGACTTCACATTCACTTTTCACTTTCATGCATTGGAGAAGGAAATGGCAACCCACTCCAGTATTCTTGCCTGGAGAATCCCAGGGAAAGGGATCTGGCAGCCCTGGTGGGCTGCCGTCTATGAGTCGCACGGAGTTGGACACGACTGAAGCGACTTAGCAGCAGCATTCTACTACCTTTCAGAAACATTTCTGTTATTTAGCCTTAAGGAGTAATAGAACCATCTGGAAAGAGCTAGTGTTAATACCTCAAGATGTGTGTGTGTGTCTGTGTGTGTGCATATGTGTGTATGCATGTGTATGTGTAGGGGGTGATAAAAGGAGCAAGTAATATAGGCAAGGGAGGTGTGGAACCCAACTTGAGTAAATTTGTTTTCCCAGGATAATGCATCAGATAATTAAGTAAAAACATAATTTAAGTGACACCAATGGTGACTATTTTCAGTGGGATCAAACAATATAATCAAGAATTAAATAGCAGCACAGAGTGACTTTTTTAAATCAGGCTTTAAAAGAGTAAACATAATGGAAACAAAATTAAAGTAAATGAGGTCCATCTAGCTCTCTTTTCTGCACAAAATTGAGATAATTATGTACAAAGGTAGTGTGATAAGCAATTACACAAAAATAGGCAGAAACACTTCTGGACCATTTCTTGCCCCTTAGAATTCTTTCTTGGACTCCCACGACTCTGCACTTCTCTGATCCTAGGCATCTCTCCCTTTTTAACTGTACTTCTGCTGAATCCTTTCTGATTTCCCTCTTCCCTTCGGGACTCACCTGTGATCCTCCCTGAGCTCAGGCTTCAGCTCTTCCTCCTGCAACAGAGGTTAACGTGCATCTTCAAACAGCCTATCTTGCAGAGCCCAGAGCCTGGCATTACCACTGTCCAGCTGGAGGATCTGTCCAAGTTACTTACCCCCTCTAAATCTTAGTAGTTTTGTCTTTAAAAATGGGTAAAATAATGCCTACTTTATATTAATAATGATTACATAGAACAACAGCTTCTAAAATCCCCTCCACCATGTGGGAACAAAATAAAACCTTCTATTATTTCCTCCAAAACTTTGCTATGCTCAGTCATGTCTGATGTTTTGCCAACCCCAAGGACTGTAGCCCACCAGGCTCCTCTATCCATGGGATTTCCCAGGCAAGAATACTGGAGTGGGTTGCCATTTCCTTCTCCAGAGGATATTTCTGACCCAGAGAGTGAACTCGCATCTCTTGCATCTCCTGCATTAGCAGATAAAATTTTACCACTGTGCCACCTGAGAAAATATATCTAAAACTCTGCTAACGTCAAATATTTGTTTCTCTCCTCTGTTTGTCACCATCCTGAAGTACCCTATTTTAATTTTTACTGTAGCAAAATGCACAGAAAATGAAACTCACCATCTTAACCATTTTAAGTGTATAGTTCAGTAGTGTTAAGTATACTCATTGTTGGGCAGTCCATCTCCAGAACTCTTTTCATCTTGCAAAACTGAAACTCTACTTATTGAACAAATCCTCATTTCAAAGTCCCTTTAGCATCCAGTAATCACCATTCTATTCTCTGTCTTTACGAATTTGACTACTCTATGTACCTCATTAGTCAAATGACACAGTATTTGTCTTTCTGTGACTAGCTTATTTCACTTAACATAATGTCCCACAGGGTTGTGAGGTTGGAGTATGTGTCAGAATTCCCTTCATTGTAAAGGCTGAATAATATTTCATTGTATTATATACCACATTTTGTTTACTCATTCATTCTTTGATGGACATTTGGGTTGCCTACATCTCCTGGCTACTGAGAATAATGCTACTGTATATACGCATGTACAAATATCTCTTTGAGACTCTGCTTTCAGTTTTGAAGGGGATATACACAGATTAAAGTAATTATAAAATAAAGTGTTAGTGGCTCACTTATGTCCAACTCTTTGCAGCTCCATGGGCTGTAGCCCACCAGGCTCCAGGATTGTTGGAGCCTATGATAGTTCTGTTTTTAAATTTCTGAAGACCTGCCATACTGTTTCCATAGCGGTTGCACCATTTTACATTCCCACCAACAGTGTACAGGGTTTCAGTTTTCTGCATCCTCACCAGCTCTTGTTATTTCTTTGTTTTTTTGAAGAGTAGCCCATCCTAATTGTTGTGAGGTGATGTCTGATGTGGTTCTAATTTTCATTACCCTAATGATTAGTGATGTTGAGCAGCATTTTTTCTATGGCTGTCAGCCATTATCATCTTTTTCACAGTTTTATTTTTATTAAGTTTTATACCATCATTTCCAATAAAATATATGAAAACATATCCACTTTTATTCCTCAAACTCTTTTCCAAACTTCCTGCTTTTAGAAAATTTCTCGTTTATCCAGACTAGAAGCAGTATCTTTATTACTAACTATTGTAAATGACTCTTCAAGTCCTCACAATCCTTTCTTTGCAATGACTGTTACTCTCGTGCATCTCCCTCTATTCTTCCATCACCCACCTCATCACACCCTGCCTTATTTTTCTGCATCAACTCTTATCCATCTTCAACACTGTTGCTAAATTAATTCACCTCCAATCATCACATTTATTTTATAATTGGGCCTTCCTTGGTGCCTCTGACCATAAAGAATCTGCCAGCAATGCAGGAAACCTGGATTCGATCCCTGAGTCAGGAAGATCCCCTGGAGAAAGGAATGGCAACCTGCTCCAGTATTCTTGCCTGGAGATTCCCCAGGGACAGAGGAGCCTGGTGGGCTATAGCCCATGGAGTTGCAAAGAGTTGGACACAGCTGAGCCACTAACACTTTATTTTATAATTACTTTGATCAAGAATTAGAAATTAACTGTCTACGGCCCACTCTGGAAGCTCTTGGGATTTGTTTTTTCCTCATTTGGCAGAAGTACTCTGTTGATAAAATTAAATAATGGTATTCTTTTTTCAAATCACAGAAAAATTAAGTTGATAACTAAGGGTTCATTGTTTTTTATTGCTGCTGTTGTTGTTGTTGCAATTTTAGACTTTTATCCTATTTGTATTTATTTAGTTTTCAATATTTGCCACTGTTTGACTTGTGGTAGTTCCTGGAGGATGACAGAATAATGAAAAAATAGTGCACTATTAATATTAATAGAAAAGCTCAGAAATCATGAAACACATTTCTTTGGTCAGCTCAGGTTTTTCCATCATTGTCATTGTGGTACATGTAGGCATCATTATTTTATTAACAAGTATATGACTCTGGTTTCCTACTAGGAAAATATGCATATTTTTCTAGTGTAGGCATAGTATAATCACTTTGGGGACTGATAAAATTCCTACACTTTATAAGAGAGCTAAATATATCTACATTAACAATTTCCATCACTTACATGTCTTTCAGACTCTCTGTTATTGAGCCTGGAAGTTCTTGGAATTTGTTTTTGTGTTCTTTTGGCTGGTCTAATAGTTAAATTGACATAAGACAAATTAACAGGAGAAAAAAAAATTGTATGTACAGAGATAATCATAGAAATAGGTCTTAAGGGGTAGCCAAAGCAGGAAGCTTTTATAATTTTTAGACAAAGACTATCAATCTTTGAGGAATTGACAAGACAAAGAAACCTAGGCTTGAGTGCTGAATTAGTGAAGATGCGAAACAGAGTTTGGGATTGTGGTAGTAAGTTGGTAAAGAAGTAAAATGCGTTAAGAGTTGTTCGTACATTTTGGGGAGGGGGGCCCTGCGTTTCCTATCTCTGGTGATAGAGATGTCTCCCCTCCTCCAAGTTCTAGGAAGGTAACTGTCACATAGATTTATTTCCTGTGTTCAAGGAGACTGAGGGGAAGGTCAGAGCATTCTTCTTGCACTGGCTGTTTCTCAAGTAACTTGAATGAGAAATAATCAATACATTATTGTGGCATATTTGGGGGTGGCTTTCCCTGAGTTCCAACATGGACATCTGACAAATTTAATAATCAGTGACCCAATAATTAATTCTGGACACTTCAACTTGTAAAGAGATTCTCTTTTAAAAGATGCCTAGGGTTTCCCTGGTTGTTCAGTGGTAAAGAATCTACCTGCCAATGCAGAAGACAAGGGTTTGATCCCTAGTCCAGGAAGATCCCACATGCAATGGGAACAACTAAGTCCATGCACTGCAACAGTTGAGCCTGTGCTCTAGGGTCCAGGAGATGCAACTATGGAGCCCGTGTGCCGCAGCTACTGAAGCCTTTGAGCCCATCTCCACAACGAGAGACGCCACTGCAATGAGAAGCCTGCACACTGCAACTAGCCCCCACTCTCTGCAACTTGAGAAAAGCCCACGCAGAAACTAGAGAAGACCCAGAACAGCCAAAAATAATAAAACCTTTAAACAAGAAAAGATACCTAAACTTGTTTACAATTAATCTCTGTTTGGAAAGTTGGCCGAAACGGTAAGCAGCTGTTAGTTAGCTCATGTTCAGAGAAAATTTTCCAAAGAATTTTCCTTTGAGGATCCCCCTTTGGGGTATAAGAAATCACAGAGTCAAGACAGTATGGTATTAGCATAAGACCAAACACATAGATCAATAGAACAGACCAGACAACCCAGAAATAAACCCATACATATAAGGCCAATTAATTTATGACAAAGAAGTAAAAAATATGCAATGGGGAAAAGACAATCCCTTTAATAAATGGTGTTGGGAAAACTGGACAGAAATGAAAACACTATCTTATGCCATACACAAAAATGAACTCAAGGTGGATTAAAAACTTGATCATAAGAACTGAAGCCACAAAACTCCTAATGAAGTAGCGATGGTAAGCTCCTTGACGTCAGTCTTGGTGGCGATTTTTTGGATTTGACATCAAAAGCGGAGCCAAAAAAAGTAAAAATAAGCAAGTGGGCCTATGTCAAACTAGAACACATCTGTACAGCAAAAGAAATCACTAACAAAACTAAAAGACTTACTAAAGAGAAAAATATGTTTAAAAATATATTTGCTAAGGAATTAATATCCCCAAATGTATAAGAACTCATTCAACTGAGTAGCAAAAAGCCAAACACTTGATATTTCTTGTCTTTGTAATAGTACTTATTCTGATAGATGTGAGGTGATATCTCATTGAGGTTTTGATTTGCATTTCTCTGATGCTTAGTGATACTGAACATCTTTTAATGTACCTATTGACCATCTGTATGTTTTTGTTGGGAACATGTCTATTCAGATTCTCTGCCCAATATTAAGTAGAAGTATATGGGCTCATCTTCATTACTGCGAGCAGAGAATGAAGGACCTATTCGGTGCTGAGCTAAGTTGATGATTATTGATAGTTGGCATAGTCAACTCCTTTGGTCCCAGTCTCTACATGCAGAGAGACTTCTATACCTATTTGAACTTCTGTACAGCAACTGTGATGCTGGGAAGGATTGGGGGCAGGAGAAGGGGACAACAGAGGATGAGATGGCTGGATGGCATCACCGACTCAATGGACATGAGTCTGAGTGAACTCCGGGAGTTGGTGATGGATAGGGGGGCCTGGTGTGCTGCAATTCATGGAGTCTCAAAGAGCTGGACACGACTGAGTGACTGAACTGAACAACAAGAAAACAACCAGAGAGATAGATAAGCAACACAGCTGAATAGGACACACTGTTATGAATAAGATAATTGTCATCACCCTCCCCCCACACACACATTGGCATCCATTCAGAGATAAAAGTGCCTTTGTGGGAGCTGTGGGATCTAGCAACATACCCTAAGGGACCTAGGAAAACCATAGTCCTGCCTATGAACACTGCAAGGGCTCGCGAACCAGCTCCAGCCCTTCATGGCTGTACCCTAGGGGCTATCTTAGGCAATCACCCATAAATGAGAAAAGCTTTATGGAAGTCAAGGTCCTAGTGGAGACATACCAACACATCACTGAAGCAAAAAATATATGTTTGGATACAACAGAGAGGGTGAGAGGAACAGTTTGACTTTACCTACACTTGGCACAGCCTGGGACTAAGGAAGTCATTCTCAGCCCACGATTTCTCTAGGAAGAGAAATGGAGAGCAGGTGAGTGAGCACTTAGCTTCCCAAGCTGTGTGAGACACTGCCGATGGAACATGTTTCTCTCTCACTCCACCCAAATTAATAAACCATGAGCTGCCTGATGAGGGGGTGGGGAAAGGCTGGGAGAGTGGCAGACAGATCTCTCAGAGGACATTAAAGGGGGCAGATCCTATTAACTGTATCACAAACCCCATCAAGACGCCCACCCTCAAGCCAGTGGGGATGCATTCCCCGTGTATCCTGCCAACTGACCCATGGGCACACTTGAGCTCCGATGCTCTGTGTGCCTCACCCTCAAACACCTTCACCTAGCTCCCTGTGTATGCTCCAGAAAACAGAAGTGAGAGTGAACTTTGACACACAACTAATGAGCACACACCAAAAGTCAGCTGGAATCCGTGGGTCAGGAAGGGACCACAAAGATGAATAGCACCACCTTTGTAAAGCAAGAGGGAGGCTGTCAGCAACTGACTGGGTACATTGCAGACTTGAGAGCCGACATGTAAGCTTAAGAATTCTGCCACAAGAGGGAGCAGAAAGTGTGGAGCAGGTGTTTTCATAGAAAGTTTGCAAAAGCCTCAGAATCTTTAGCAGGGCTGATGGAAAGTATTTCTCTCCTAAAAGCAGTTAGTGAAGACTTGAGAAGGAGACTTCAAATGTAAAGACAGCCATGCAAAATTCCAAGGAATATAAAAATACCAAGAAAGCATGACACCACCAAAGTATCACAATAATCTTTCAGGAATCAGTATCAAAGACATGGAAATCTGTGATTTTCTTGATAAAGAATTCAAAATGGCTGTTTTAAGAAAGGTAAATGATCTACAAGAAAACACAGAAAGACAAGTCAATAAAATCAAGAAAATGATACATGAACAAAATGAAAAGTTTAACAAAGAGAAATCATATAAAGGAAGCAAACAAGAATTCTGGAGTGAAGAATACTAAGGAATGAAATATGAAATGAAAAACATAGCATAGAACATCAACAGTAGCATGGACAAGGCAGAAGAAAGAATCAGTGAGTAAGAGGACATAAATTTTGAAATTATCCAGTTAGAGGACAACAAAGCAAAAAGAATGAAAAGGGACAAAAAAAGTCCACATGACTTATGGGATACTATCAAAAGATTTCCAGAAGGCAGAAGCTTATCTAAGAAATGACGGTGGAGAGCTTTCCAAATTTGAGACATATTTGGATTTCCAAATTCACAAAGCTTGCGGACACCAAACAAGCACAGCTTAAACAGATGTTCATTAAGCCACATAAAAATAAAACTATCGTAAATCAAGTCAAAGAGAGAATCTTAGAATTAGCATGAGAAACAAAGCTGGTAACTTAAAAAGAATCCCAATAATTAACCTAACAATAAATTGACTTAATTATCCAACTAAAGATACAGAGTGGCTGAAAAAAAATTTTTTTTAAGACCCAATAATTAACTGCCTACAATAAACTAATTTTTTAAGCTTTAAGGACACATAGAGGCTTAAAATGAGGGATAGTGATATTTCATGCAAATGGAAATGAAAAGAGGGCTGAGATAACTATACTTACATAGGAAAAAATATACAGTAAGCCAAAAACCATAACAGTAAACAAAGAAGATCATTATATAATGATGAAAGTGTCAAATAATCACGAGGTTGAAACAACCATAAATACATATGCATTCAACACCAGAGCACCTGCTTATTAAGGAAACATTAGCAGATTTCAAGACAGAAACAGACAACAGTATAATAATAGTGTGGGACTTCATACTCCACTTACAACAGTGGATGGATCATTCGAAAATCAATAATGAAACATTTGACGTGAACTGTATTTTAGACTAAATGGACCTAACAGACATATATACACAACATTCCATGTATCAGCAGCAAAATACACATTCTTCTCAAGTCCACAGGGAACATTTTCCAGAATAGATCATATGACAAGTCACAAAAAGTCTTAGAAATTTTATGAAAATTAAAGTCACAATAAGTATCTTTTACAATTTCTATACAATTAAAAATTTATAGAAGAAGGAAGCTAGAAAATTTGCAAATGTGTAGAAAGTAAATAATACACTTCTGAACAACCAATGGATCAAAGAAGAAATCAAATGAAAAATCAAAAAAATATCTTGAAACTAATGAAAACGGAAAGAGAATATACCAAAACTAATGGGATACTACAAAAGGAGTTTCAAAAGGGAGGTTTATAGTGATAAATAAAAACAACATCATAACAAAAGAAACATCCAAATAAACAGCTTTAAACATTTAAAGATTAATAAAATGAAGAGCTCATTTTTTGAATGAACAACTGAAAAATCTTCAGCTAAACTAAGAATAAAAGAAATTACTTCAATAAATAAAATCAGAAATGAAAGAAGAGATATTGCAACTGATACACAAAGATATGAAGGATTATGAGACTACTTATAATAATTATAGGCCAAAAAATTGGATAATCTAGAAGAAATGGATTAATTTCTAGGAACCTACAACATACCAAGATTGAATTATTAATATGAAGAAGTAGAAAAATCTGATCAGACAAATCTCAAGTAGACAGATTTAACTAACAATCAAAACCTACAAATAAACAAGTTCAGGACCAAGGGGTTTCACCACTGAATTCTACCAAATGTTTAAAGAAGAATTAATACCAATATTTCTCAAGCTCTTAGACTAAAGAGACATCCTGGAAAATGTTCCCTGTGGACTTGAGAAGAATGTGTATTCTGCTGCTGATAAATGGAATGTTGTATAATATGAAGAAGTAGAAAAATCTGATCAGACAAATCTCAAGTAGACAGATTTAACTAACAATCAAAACCTACAAATAAACAAGTTCAGGACCAAGGGGTTTCACCACTGAATTCTACCAAATGTTTAAAGAAGAATTAATACCAATATTTCTCAAGCTCTTAGACTAAAGAGACATCCTGGAAAATGTTCCCTGTGGACTTGAGAAGAATGTGTATTCTGCTGCTGATAAATGGAATGTTGTATATATATGTCTGCTAGGTCCATTTAGTCTAAGACACTGAAGAGGAGAGAACATATGAGGCCAGCATTACCCTGATATCAAAGCCAGATAAGGACACTACAAGGAAAGAAAACTATAGGTCAACATCTCTGATAAATATAGATGCAAAAATTATCAACAAATTGTTAGCAAACTGTATCTAATGGTACATTAAGAAGACCATACACCACGATCAAGAATTTATGCTGGAGTGTGTTAACATGCCCAGATCATTAAATATGATAAAATTTTAGAATGGTTATCCTTAAAAGATAAGGGATATCAAGTGTTAGCAGGTTATAAGGAAAAGGGAACACTTGTGCCCTGTTGGAGGGAATGTAATTGGCACAGCCACTATAGAAAACAGTAAGGCGGTTCCTCTTATTTAAAATTTAAAAATAGAATTACTATATGGAACTGTCATATGATCTGGTAATCGCACTTCCGGTCATATATCCAAAGGAAATGAAATCAAGATATATTTAATAGAAGAGATAGTTGCACTCTCATGCTTAACACAGCATTATTCATAATAGCCAGGATAAGGAAATAATCTAGTGATTTAAGTGGCTATCTACAGAAAAATGAATAAAGAAGATGTGGCGCATATATATATATATAATATGTATACATATAATATACTACGCATGCAGAATTTCCTTCTTTCTCATAATAGAATACTACTCAGCCATAAGAAGGAAGGAAATTCTACCATTTGTGACAATATGCTGCTGCTGCTGCTGCTGCTGTTAAGTCGCTTCAGTCGTGTCTGACTCTGTGTGATCCCATAGACGGGGGCCACTGTCTCTGGGATTTTCCAGGCAAGAACACTGGAGTGGGTTGCCATTTCCTTCTCCAATGCATGAAAATGAAAAGTGAAAGTGAAATCACTCAGTCATGCCCAACTCTTAGCGACCCCATGGACTGCAGTCCACCAGGCTCCTCTGTCCATGGGATTTTCCAGGCCAGAGTACTGAAGTGGGGTGCCATTGCCTTCTCCGTTATGACAATATAGATGGACCTTAAGGACATTATGCTAAGTGAAATAAGTCAGAGAAAGACAAATACTGTATCATCCTGCTTTTTACATGGAATCTAAAAGGGTCACACTCACTCTCACCTTCGGAGATGGCCCTTACACTGTCTGATAAGTGTGTTTCTCTGTAAATACATTCACATCTTACATTAACAAACAAATGACCCAAACTCATAGAAACAGAGTAGAATGATGGTTCCAGGGTACTGGGGTTAAGGGGTAAATGGCGAGATGTTGGTCAAAGAATACAAACTTTAATATGAGTATGTCCAGAAATCTAATGCAGTTACAGTTAACAAGACTGTATTATGTACTTGAAATTTGCTAAGAGAGTAGATCTTCAGTGTTCTCACCATAAAAGAAATGACATTTATATGAAGTGGTATGTGTGTTAACTAATCTTCAATTCAGTTCAGTCACTCAGTTGTGTCCAACTCTTTGCGACCACATGAACTGCAACATGCCAGGCCTCCCTGTCCATCACCAACTCCCGGAGTTCACTCAAACTCACGACCATGAAGTTGGTGATGCCATCCAGCCATCTCATCCTTTTTTGTCCCTGTCTCCTCCTGCCCCTAATCCCTCCCAACATCAGAGTCTTTTCCAATGAGTCAACTCTTTGCATCAAGGGGCCAGAGTATTGGAGTTTCAGCTTTAGCATCATTCCTTCCAAAGAACACCCAGGACTAATCTCCTTTAGAATGGACTGGTTGGATCTCCTTGCAGTCCAAGGGACTCTCAAGAGTCTTCTCTAGCACCACAGTTCAAAAGCATCAATTCTTCGGTGCTCAGCTTTCTTCACAGTCCAACTCTCACATCCATACATGACTACTGGAAAAACCATAGCCTTGACTAGATGGGCCTTTGTTGACAAAGTAATGTCTCTGCTTTTGAATATGCTATCTAGGTTGGTCATAACTTTCCTTCCAAGGAGTAAGCGTCTTTTAATTTCATGGCTGCAATCACCATCTGCAGTGATTTTAGAGCCCCAAAAAATAAAGTCTGACACTGTTTCCATGAAATAACTAACCTTACTATCACAATATATTACGTTTATATATAACCTTACATTTATGTACTATATATATTACATAATATGTAACCTTACATTTCATAATATATAAATGTATCAAATCAATACATTGCACCTCTTAAACTTATACAATGCTATATGTTAATTATATCTCAGTAAAGCTTTAAAAAACCTATATATTTCATATAATAAGATGGAGATGCATAATCCCAGCTGTCAGTAAATCTGTCACTGGCTACATTAAATGTTTCTCAAATGCTCTCACAGTCTCTGTTACCGGAAGTTAAACTTCTAAAGTTAACTTCAAACTACTTGTATAAAAATGAGAATAAAATGATTAGCTAATGTAAATGGACATACAAAAGAAATATATAAAGTTACCAAGTCCTCATTTCTATAATTGATCCAATGCCATCCATAATTAATATCTATGATTTTCTTCTTCCACAATCCATTCCCTGTTTCCACTTCCCCCAACCAACCAGAACTTTAGCTGGTTAAGATGATTTGTCTGGGAGAGTAACCCAGATATTCATTCTCAAAAGTCTGAGTTCTCAACTATCCTTCCCACCCCCCAACCATGTTTTTAAGATCCTACAGGAACCTTAAAAGCTTTGCATTAACCTTTACTTTGGGGAATAGAACTAAGTACCCAAGGGAATCCCCTGGTTCCAGACCATACCTAAACCTTGCCTCAGTTGTGAGCAGCAACCCAGTTTCCCCTTTGAAATCAGTACCAATTCACTCCATCTCATAGAACAACCTGTTGGTTCAGTGGTATAAAGAGATCCAAATGGCCAGGTGACAGCCTCATCTGAAATTTAACTCAGCTACTGTTTTATTCCCTGGGAGAAGCATTTCCTTTCTGAGCACTGAGGTCTTCAAACCCTCAGACCTCAATGCTGCCAGGAAAAGAAACAAAAAATATACAAGTGAGTTCAAAAGTCGCAAGTGGGTTCTTAGTACAAAAAGTACTTACCAAATAAGAAAGCAAATAAGGAAATAAACAGGACTTCATCAAAATTGAAAACTCTTGCTCCATTTGAGAAATTATTAAAAGAATGAAGGGACAAGCGACCCACTGTGGGAAAATATTCAAATTTCCTTGATTATTAAAGGGAATTATAACATTAATTATTATTACTTTTTTGTGTGAGAAAGTCACTTAGCCATGTCTAACTCTTTGTGACCTCACGGACTATACAGTCATGGAATTCTCCAGGCCAGAATACTGGAATGGGTAGCCTTTCCTTTCTCCAAGGGATCTTCCCAATCGAGGGATGGAACCCGGGTCTCCCACAGTGCAGGCAAATTCTTTACCAGCTGAGCCACAAGGGAAGCCCTATTATTACTTATGTATGACACACGTTTGTGAGCATCTGTTCTAGCCTTTTAGTTGGATTCTTTGCCCTTTTAGTATTAAGCTGTAAAAGTTATTTTTATATTCTGCATTCACATCCTTTATTAGATGCATGTATTGTAAATATATTTTCTCAATTTGTAACTTGCCTATTTTCAAGTGTCTTGATGAGCACAAATTTTTATTTTGATAAAATACCATTTATGATATTTTTCCTTCTGGTTAGTGTCTTTGGTGCTCTCTGTAAATAATTTTTGAAAATATCAAATTTATAAAGATATTTTCCTATATTTTCTTCTACAGGCAATGTAGTTTTAGTGTTAATGTTCAGTGCTAAAGTCTATCAGAGACTTTTAAGTGAAAAGATTACATGAACCGATTTGTATTTTAAAAGGAGCACTCAACAAGTTGCTTGCATTCTATTGGGGGCAATGATGGCAATGAGTAATCAGTTATGAGATCCCTGCAACAGTCTAGATGAGAAATTTGTTGGCTTTGACCAACACATTTATTAGTAGGAGATCTGGTGAGGTGTGGTTGAATTGGGGATGTACTTTAAAAGATAAATTTCCTGATGACAGATAGGATGGGGATATGAGAAGAAAAGAAGATGATCAAGATGATGACAATTTTCTGGCCTGTGCAACCGGAAAAATAACTTACTGTTTTAATGTGCTAAGAAAGATTGGTGAGTGAAGGTGGAAAGGAATCAGGAGTTAGGTTCTGGATGTATCAGTTTACTGGTGTTTATTAGACATTCAACTGGACATAACAACCTGGAGTTTAGTGTTGAGATCCAGGCTAGAGGGTTTCTCAGAATGTGGGTGGTGATCAAAGCCATCAGATTATTCTTTTCCATTTTTTCAAGTATAGTTATTTTATAACTTTGTATTAATGTATACACCAAAGTGATTTGGTTATACATGTATATTTACATTCCTCTTAATATTCTTTTCTATTATGGTTTATCACAAGATATTGAATATAGTCTTCTGTGCTATACAGTAGGATCTTGTTGCTTATGCAGTCTGTATATAATAGTTCACATCTAAAGCCATCAGATTAGATGCCATTACCTAGGGAGTGAATATAAATAATGATGAGGGATGAGCTCTGAGTTCTAGGGCACTCAAATATTAAGAGGTTAGGAAAATAGGAAAAGTCAGGAAAGGTGACCGGAGACCAAAAATAAGTAACATTAGGACAGAAATCAAGCTTCCCAGGTGGCAGGGTGGTAAAAATCCACTCACCAATGAGGAGATGTGCATTCAGTCCCTGGGTTGGGCAGATCCCCAAAGTAGGAAATGGCAACCCACTCCAGTATTCTTACCTGAAAATCTCATGGACAGAAGAGCCTGGTGGGCCATAGTCTATGGGGCTGCAAAGAGTCAGACAACTGAGTGACTGAGCACAGGCCACCACACAAGAAGGTGTGGTGTCTAAAACTGAAATACAGAAAGTCTTTTCAAAAAGAGTGATCAGGGTGGCAAATGATAAAATGTAAAGTAAGGTCATGACTGAGAACTGATCTTTGGATTTGGTTATATGGGGGTTATAGACACCGTGACAAGACCCGTTTTGGTGGAATAATAGTGCATAGCATCTAACACGGAGGGAGAAACCAGAAAAGGGCTGGGAGACTGTGAAAAAGGGAATATCTCCAACAGATCAAAAAAATAATTGTGAGGAATAAGGGAACACAGAGCTGATGGACAGAATATTGTCAGAGACTTTAAGGCTTCAGGGAGGAAAGCCATCCTGGACCATGACAGCTGTTAGAGTGTGGCCGTGGGTTGACTCATCTGGCTTAAGTGGAGCTGAAGGACTTTGGAGCCCAGGAATTAAACACTGTGAAGTACCAGTTTGGGATGAGTTCTGCATGTGGACATTGAGGCTGCCTGGTGTTGAGAAAGAGCAGGGACTGAACCCAGAAACGCAAGGCAAGGTCTCATCACGGGCTATGGGCTAAGTAGGAGGGCCCCCTGCACCATGAAGGGAACCACCCGTGCTATGTAACTGCAGGCGGAATACACACCAGCCACTCTTTCTACCCCGCTACCAGGATGGAGCGTATAAGGAACAAAGCAGCTGCTCAGAATTGCAGGGATTTACCGAAAAAGAACAAATGTGTTCTGTCACGTGGGCTGCATCATGCCATTCCTCAGGAGCTGAGATAAGTGATTCATGGGTATGAATCACCCGTGACATCTGTCACCCTGGGCCTCTGACGATGCTATGGGTTCATATTGAGGTTGACCTCTGCTTTTATGTCCCTGTGTGTAGGTTGTGTATGTGTGTGACTGCGCATGTTCACACACATGCACACTCATTGCCACATCATTATAAATGAAGGGGTTCGACACTTTTAAATTTAACATCTTTGGAAATTAAAAAAAAAATGTCAAAAGAATCTGAATGCTCAGATTTGACTGTCTTTCCTATCTTTATAGAAAAGAGCTATTAACAAAACCTGACTCTTGAGCCATTCTCTGGTCTTCTACTGAGTGAGACTCAAGGTAGTGTTTCAGGTGGCTACATAACTGACTCCTTACACTTTAAGATAAGAATAAAATAGACTATTTCATTCACTTTGAGTAGGGCATAAACTTCTTGGAACTCAACATTCTAAAACAAAGATCATGGCATTCGGTCCCATCACTTCATGAAAAATAGATGGGGAAACATTGGAAACAGTGACAAACTTTATTTTCTTGGGCTCCAAGATCACTGCAGATGTTAAATGCAGCCATGAAATCAAAAGATGGTTGCTCCTTAGAAGGAAAGCTATGACAAACCTAGATAGCATATTTAAAAGCAGAGACATTGCTTTGCCAACAAAGGTCTGTCTAGCCAAAGCTATGGTTTTTCCAGTAGTCATGTATGGATGTGAGAGTTGGACTATAAAGAAGGTTGAATGCCAAAGAATTGATGCTTTTGGACTGGTGTTGGAGAAGACTCTTGAGAGTCCCTTGGACTGCAAGGAGTTCAAATTGGTCCATCCTAAAGGAAAAGAATCCTGAATATTCGTTAGAAGGACTGATCCTGAGGCTGAAACTCCAATACTTCGGCCACCTGATGCGAAGAGCTGACTCATCAGAAAAGACCCTGATGCTGGGAAAGATTGAAGGCAGGAGGAGAAGGGGATGACAGAGAACGAGATGGTTGGATGGCACCACTGACTCAATGGACATGAGTTTGAGCAAGCTCTGGGAGTTGGTGATGGACAGGGAAGTCTGGCGTGCTACAGTCCATGGGGTCACAAAGAGTTGGACACAACTGAGCAACTGAAAAGCAACAACAAAGAATCCCATAGAAGCAGCTGGGATCATCTGAGACCACAGGAGATGTCACATCAAAGCCATAAATGACCAATGTCAAGGGCTTACATAAAAACCACTTATACACAAAAACTGAAGGAACTAATCCAAATCCTTAATCCCATTCTAAGCACCCATGACACCTTTGGTTCCTACACCTGCCCCCATATCACCTGGAGGATTTTTACATTCTGTATATAACACAACCCCAGAGAGCACAAATGTCAGCAACACTGTGACAGTGAATGGGTGGGGGAGGAGAGAAGCTCCCTGAGTGATGTAATTCTCATACAGACACACAGACACACAGACACACACACACACACACACACACACGCACACACACACACATTCTAGCTTGGAAACCCAGGGCAGAAGGCCCAGAAGCCCTTCAAAAAGGAAAACATTTTTTTCTAAGTTTGGCCCAGCCAATTCCAATTTAAAATTCTTCTGAGTTCCAAAACAATGGTATGAAGGAGTCGGGGTGGCCAGAGCTGCATGCCGTGCCTTCTGACCTCAGATGGATAACAGAGCCCTGCGCCTTCCATGGACATCCAATTCTGGGGGTGCTCAACCCCGAGGGCGTGGAGGCCCCCACACCTCTGAGATTCTACAGAAGCATCACTGGAAGGGTGACAGGTCTACTTGTTGAGTTGTATTTTCTTTCAATTTTAAAATCAACTAGTAGTTGCGCATGTATCGATGTTAGTACGTGTTTGTGTGGGATGCAGTAAAAGACGTGTCAGAGTCACTCAGAAAGCTTTGTCAAAATTAACAGCTAACCTTTCCCCTACCAGCCCCTAAGATGCCAGGATTCTGATTCAATCATTCTGATGTGGCATCTGAACATAGTCCTTTGATTAAAAAAAAGCCAGGTAACTCTGACACCACCCCTTCCAGTTGAGAGTATCAGTGGTAAAATATCCATGGGGCACTATCTCTCTATTCACAAGTCGTTTGTTTAAAGTTAAAGCAGCTCAGAACTCTTCCAGGAATGCAGGAACATTCAGTCCACAAGAGGCATCCATGTCACCTGTTAATATTTTTCTACCAAAGCCTATGTAACACCTTCTTTAGTCTTGCTGCTGTCCCTGCATTGCTGTAATCCTCTCTCCATTTTATTCATTGCCTTTCTCCCTCTTCTCTTTCTAATTAGCTGCTGTGGCTGGTTCAGGACTCATTGGCATAGCATTCAGGAAGTCCTCCTTTGCCGCTGCCTTATTTTAATGCCCCGCCCACAGACATGCCTCGCTAGGACCTCTAGCTCTTTCACTGTGATTCTTTGGTTGCCTATGTTTCCCGCAGCGGTGCAGGGAAGGGGCTTGGTCGAGGATTCCTCTCCTTGTTGGCCACACTCTGTCCTGCCTGGGCTGTTCCTGCCCCTCCCTGCTGTCCTCGCCGTCTCTTCACTGGGTGTTCCTGCTCCTCTAGGCACCACAACAGTGGTTCTCACACCTTTTTTTGTGTGTATGTGGTTCTCAGACTTAAACTTCATCAGAATTTCCTAAAGGAATTGTTAGAACAGACTCCTGGGCCCCCACCTCTGGATTTTCTGATTTCTAAGTCTGGGGTGGCTCCGAAGAATTGGCTTTCCTAACAATTTCCCAGACGATGCAAATGCCACTGGTCTGGGGACCACACTTTGGAAACCACTGGTGAAGAGGCAAGGGCAGGTTTAGAGAGCAGCTCAGTTGGCTAAACTTTCCATTAAATGTGTAGCCACTGGCCACTGAGTGACCCAGAAATTATTTGCCTTCTGAGAAACTTAGTTTTCTCAGCTCTAGAAGTAAGACAATAATAACCTCACAGAACTGTTTTAGGGATTAAATAAGATACTGTTTCCTGGCCTCTGTTAAAAGCAGAATTTTTATTTTATTTTTTACATATATAGTCTTTCCTATGTTATATCCCATTATGGTTCATCAGAGGATATTGAATCTAGCTCCCTGTGCTATACAGTAGGACCTTGCTGCTATACAGTAGGACCTTTATCCAGTCTCTATATAATAGTTTGACTCTGATAATCCCAAACTCCCAGTACTTCCCTTCCCTGCTACCAGCCCAGGCAACCACAAGTCTGTTCTCCATGACTGTGATTCTGTTTCTGTTTTGCAAATAACAAATTTGTGTTGTATTTGAGATTCAACATGTAAATGATATCGTATAGTATATCATTAGTATAATCATATCTAGATCCACCCATGTTGCTGCAAATGGCACTATTTCATCCTTTTCTATGGCTGAGTAGTACTCCATTGTATACATGTACCACATCTTTTTATCCCTTCTTCTGTCAATGGACATTTAGGTTGGGAAACAGAATCTGTTAAATGAGATTAGAAGAATGAGCACTCTTGCCAGTCATTACTTGCCATGCAAGGAACACTGGCCACCAGTGCCATGGTCAAACGACACTCTGGAGTGGGTGGCCTTGGCTCATGTGCGTAACCACTTAAATGTACAAAGTGCTAGGATTAGGTCACCTTCACCTGACACTTAGGCTCTCTAGAATGTACTGTCTAGAGACTTCCCTGGTGGTCCAGTGGTTAAGACTCTGTGCTCCCCCTAAGGCAGGGATCACAGATTCAATCCTTGATCAGGGAACCAAGATACTGCATGCCACACAGCACTACCAAAATAAATAAAATAAAATAAATAGATGTTATCTGCTTGAAGGAAAAATTATGATGTACAAAGAAAAAAATTTATGTGCTGTCTAAATAGAGAAGGAAAGAAAAATCACTTTCATCTTCCTGGTTCTCATTCCCCTCCCTCCCTTACTCATGCCATTCAATCTGAAATCCCATGGCTAATCCCAAGAGGTACATTTTGTCCTTAGAAGGAATGTACAGGGCTTGCATTCCTGAGCTCAGAAGAGAGTGTGGTCTAATGCGTAAGTGGCAGGGAGGTGGGTTCTATTTAAAGCCTCCCCACTGACTCACTGAGGCATCCTAGGGAAATGGCTTCATTCCTCTGGGCCTTGGGTTTCCTCTCATTAAAGGGAGGGGAGCTGTCTCCTTAGCAGGGCATGCCTGAGGACAGGGTAGTCAATGTGAGAAGCACTTGGAGATGGGGAGGCATGTGGTCATAGCAAATACGGAATCTGGAGAGGGACATTCTTTCTCCACCTTCTCCTAAGTATTACAAAATGCCTACCTCCAGCCAGTGAGGCTGGTCAAGGCTCTATCCTGACCCATCTGAAGCCCTGACCTTTGGAAACAGTGTACATAATGAGAATTTTGCAAGCCTTCCTGCTGAAGCAGCATTGCCCTCTCCTCCTCCTCTCTGAGGTTTGGGGGAGGCAGACTGGGGTATGAGGAGAGCCCTGGCCCAAGAGACTGACATAAGATATCTGGACATCCCTCTGTCTATCTCCACTTGGACCTGGGGCCAGAGCCTGCCTGACTCAAGAGTTTAAAATGCTAATGATATTCAACACCCCTTCCAACTCTTTGACGCCGCCATAACTCTGAACCATGAGGTCTTTCCCAGCGTGGTCAAGAATTCAAGGAATAGAACCGTAGCTCTGTTCCCACTAAGAGACACATCACCTGCGCTTAGTCCTTTCTGCCTTCCCCTGGAGAGATTCTCTGTATTGTCCTTTCACTACTTTACCCAGTGGTTTTTGAGTCCCTGCTTTCCTCAGTCTGGTGATGAGCCTAGACCTGGGAATTGGAGTACACAAGTTCTGCCTTCAAAGCTCTTACCTCAAGCAAAAGGAAGAAGAGCTGTTTCTTCTACTTAATGGGTGTAGTTTTAGAAGAGTCCAGAAAAACTTAAAGTTTACATTTATGTGCCTAATGGATGCACAGGAGCACAGTGAACCCTTCTGAGGAGTTTGGAAAGACTTTCAGAGAACAGAAGGGAAGAAAAAAGAAGCTCTCACTAAGGCAGCAGAAAGGAAGAATGGCAGTGGGGGTTACTGATGACTTGCCAGGTACCAAGTGAGTTGCTTCACATACATCTCCTGACCCTCTATCAATTCATGAAGTAGATTTTTTTTTCACAAGTTAAACTTAAGCACAGTTGGGCAAAAAAAATTTCCTTATGCTCCCAGAGATAGTTCATGGGAGAGCCAGTGCTCCAGTCGATGTGGTCCAGACTCTAATGCAATGCCTCCCAAAGACAGGACATCTGATCTGGTCTCAAACAGTTACTAAGATATTCCCTGGAAGAGAATGGGCAGTTTCCCCAGATCCATAGAGGAGGCTGAATCAACAAAGTCAGAGGTAAAATTGGATGAGCAGCCAGGATTTAAGAATTGATGCAGGTAGTGTCAGGAAATGACATAAGAAGGGGACTGGGGAGGGGGCACAGTCAAAGCTCCTGTGTGTCCCTCCAGGCCATGAGGTGCCATGGAAATGGGAATAACTCCATCCCATTTTTTCCTTTAAAGCTTCGCTTTGATAGCACTGTGATGAGAAAAGAGGTTTTTTCAAGCATTGATGAAGCATTAATAATATTAGGGAGAGAGGGCAGTAAGGAGATGATGAGAAGCTCAGAAGAAAAATGATGAAAACTTGGACCAACCTCTTGCTCTGCTGTCTGTAACATTTCAGGAACTAGAGGAGCCCTGGGAAAGCCCACATGTACTTATAATTCTAATCATTGTCAGGCTACCTACCTTGTTACCTTGGCCAAGCTCCTAGAAACCACATAATAGGTATGAATGTAGTAGATCAAGCCCTGAAGGTCTGCAATTTCCTAGGAGGATGTTTCAGAAGCAGACCCTCTCCTTAAAGCTTCAAAGCCCCTTGGGGATTCCAGTCTCCATTGGAAAGGACATAGGGAAACTTGATTTAAATTTCTCGGGATTCTTCCAAATTTACACCCTCTGAGGAGAAGGAAGAGCTCTTTCCAGTATTGTCAGGAAAAAGAGTGACATTCTCAGACAAAAACTGCATTCACGTGACAGATGAAAGAGAGCCAGGTGGCTGGGAATCAGATCCTCTTTAGACTGTATGGCGTGAGACAAGCAGTGGAAGAGAGTCCTGGGCCACAGCTGTCCTCGGAGAAGACAGAGCTTGAGTCCAGGCCACCCAGTGGAGCCAGAGGAAATCTGGAGGGCTGACCCACGGGATGATAGCAGATAAGTGATGTCACTGAACCATCACAGCACAGATCAACACGGGGCCATCCTGAGGCTCCAAGGAACCCAAACAGAGGCAAGAAGATGTGAAAAAAGTAGGGTACTTGTACATCCACTCATAAGCAGCTGCACTGTCTCCAAAAGTGATGAGCAAGTAGAAATGATAACATATCCTGTTCATTTTGAAAATCAAGTCTCTGGCTTCATCTTTACCTCTGTCAACCTAAGAGGTGTGGGAAGAAGCACAACCTAGAAGTTGAGAATTGTTTTATTCAGCAGACTTTCTGGGGACTTAAGCTCAGGAGGCAGCCTCTCAGGCACCTCTGAGGGACTCTCCAAAGAGGTGAGGAAAGAGCCAGTATATATAGGAGTTTTTGCAACAAAAACTCAAACATTAAAATATTATAATTAATTAAAGAAACACAGATCTCTCAAATGAATGAATTTAGTGGGCTTCTATGGAAGAGATGATATAAGAGTTTGGGGTCATTGAAATCATTCTTTTGATGTGCACCTTAGCTATCTAGGGCCAGCATTCTGAGAGTTCCCATTCTGAATTTCATCAGCATGCTCTTCTGGGGGCAGCTGCAGTGGCTGATGGTTTGGTAACAGCAACATCCTTTGTTTACTGATACAGCAGGTGACATTCTTCATCCACACCTTCATCAAATAATTAAAGGGAATCCTCCTACACTGTTGGCAGAAATGTAAATTGATATAGCAACTATAGAGACCAGTATGGATGTTCCTTTAAGAGCTAAAACTAGAGCTACCATATGATCCAGCAAACCTACTCCTAGGTGTATCTGGAGAAAACCATAATTTAAAACATGCATGCACCCCAATGTTCATTGAAACACTGTATACAATACCCAGGACATGATAGCAACCTAAATATCCATTGATACAGGAATGTGGTACATATATACAGCAGAATATTATTCAGTCATTAAAAAAGAATAAAATAATACCACTGCAGCAATGTTGATGGACCTAGAGATTATCATACTGAGTGAAGTAAGTCAGATAGAGAAAGACAAATATACAATAAAACTTATGTACGGAATCTGAAAAAATGATACAAATGAATTTATTTACAAAACAGAAATGGAGTCCCAGATATGGAAAACAAGCTTATAGTTATCAAGGGGGAAAGAGGAGGTACACTGGAAGACTGGGATTGACATAAACACGTTACTATATATAATATAGATAATTCATAACAACCTACTGTATAGTACAAGGAACTCTACTCAATACTCTGTAATGGCCTATGTGGGAAAAGAATCTAAAAAAGAGGGGATGTATGTATATATATAACTGATTCACTTTGTCGTACAGCAGAAACTAACACACACTGTAAATCAGCTGTACTTCAATAAAAATTACTTTTTAAAAGAAAAAGAATTTACTTCTCTCGTTCAACTCTCACCCAACCTCTTTTCCTCTCACTATTTAGAAGGGCAACAGGGAGCTTGCACAGCCCACAGAGAGGTGAAGGCCCAAGAGAGTTCTGGTCCCGTCTCTGTCCCGCCGCTGTCCCAGCTCCTCCGGGGGCAGGAGCTCCCTGCCCCAGCAATCTCTGCTTTGTCTCTTTATTACGGAGAGCGGAGAGCGGGAAACCATGAAATGATGGGGTTGGAAGTGCAGGCTGCCCTTTGCAGTCCCTTCCAATCCCAACAATTTCTCCTTTGTCCCAGACTCCCACTCCTCTCCCCCATGTATTTTCATCTTTATTTTGGTCTTTCTCTGTTTTTTCTTGCTTATAAAATCTAGCCCGTGTGAGTAATGTTCACATGGTTATGAATACAGTTGGTTCTTTGTCATCTGTGATAATGAGCTTGGGATCATGTGGATAACCCCAAACTGCAAACACTGTTCATATACATGACTGAGGCATATTCCGGTGTGACTAATAGTCTAATATTTGGTTTGGACTGCATTTGTGGAGTATACTTAGCTGGTAAGCAGGATGGGCCCAGAGAGATTAACTGGGCAGCCTTGGGAAGAACTAGGATTCGAGAATGGGTACAAATATTGCCAAGTCCCCTCCACCAGCAATGTCCTGTTTATACATTAGACTTTGGTAGATAGTGCGATTAACACTGCAAAGGCCCATGTGTAAAGCAGGCTTGGAAATAGGGTGGAAGCCACACTTAGAAAAGGTCATCACTGGCCAGAGGTTTAAGAAACTGAGAGCCTCAGAACCACATAAGTTTAGTGTCTCAGTTTCGGAATGGCTCAGCCTGCAAGACTGAGGGTCAGCCCTCCTCTCTGGATTCTGCTGCCCCTTTGCTTCACCTTGGGGCTGATAATGTGCTAAGAAAAAACCTCTTGGATATTTACAAGTTGAAACAGCCCCATAGGAATACAAAGCCTTGTGTTTTCCTGATTGTGCAGCCCTGCCATCTCTTCTAGAATGAAAAAGGGAAGAAGCTGTTTCAAGGCTGTGACCATTGTCCTAGGACCCAGGTCCTGCTTTCTCCCTACCTTCTCCTCTAGGGATCTGGTCTCCAACAGTCTCCTCATCATCAATTATCCCTGATCAATCAATCAGTAAAAGCAGTTCAAGTGAGCTGAAAGGTAGTTTTGATCTGGCTGAGCCAACATACTGTATAAAGTTTCCTTTACTCAGAAAAGGCTGAAAATTTTTACATAAGATCACACAACACATAGTTCATCTGGACCATTTTTCTAGACTCCACATATATCCATTAATATCGATATTTATTTTCCCTTTCTGATTTACTTCACTCTGTATGATGACAGTTTCTGAGGGTGGAATGAATTGGGAGACTGGGATTGACATATATACACTACTGGGCTTCCCTGTGGCAACACACTCCAGTATCCTTGCCTGGAGAATTCCATGGAAAGAGGAGCCTGGCAAGCTACAGTCCATGGGGTCACAAAGAATCAGACACAACTGAGCAACTAACACACACACACACACATATGAAAAAGATTACTAACAAGAAACTACTATATTGAAACAGGAACTCTGTCTACTCAGTGCTCTGTTGATGACCTAAATGGGAAAGAAATCCAAAAAAGAGGATACATGTATATATATAGCTGATTCACTTTGCTGTCTAGCAGAAAATAACAACATTCTAAAGCAGCTATATGCTAATAATTCTTTTTTTTTAATTCACAGGTAACAAAGTTCTGCCTGTTATTTTATCTTGCAATAAATTTTGAATCCTCTTTTATTATTAATGTAACATATTCAGTGCACATTTGGAAATTGAAGTAAATGTATACTGAAGAAAAGGTAAGAGAGCTACACACTAATATGAGAGATAAGCACCCTTAACACTTTGCTTTAATTTTACTCTCTTTCCTAAGAGAATAAAGAGACATGATAGAAAAAGAGATTAAAAAAAAAACAAGTAGATGGTAGATATTTTGTTCATAGTTTTAGTTTTATAATTCACCATTTCTTTGTAACAATCTTGTAAGCATTTTTATGTATTTAATTTTTCTAATGCTGGATCATGGAAAAAGCAAGAGAGTTCCAGAAAAACATCTATTTCTGCTTTATTGACTATGCCAAAGCCTTTGACTATGTGGATCACAATCAACTGTGGAAAATTCTGAAAGAGATGGAAATACAGGACCACCTGACCTGCCGCTTGAGAAACCTGTATGCAGGTCAGGAAGCAACAATTACAACTGGACAGGGAATAACAGACTGGTTCCAAATAGGAAAAGGAGTACGTCAAGGCTGTATATTGTCACCCGGCTTATTTAACTTATATGCAGAGTACATTATGAGAAATGCTGGTCTGGAAGAATCACAAGCTGGAATCAGGATTGCTAGGAGAAATATCAATGACCTCAGATATGCAGATGACACCACCCATATGGCAGAAAATGAAGAAGAACTAAAAAGCCTCTTGATGAAAGTGAAAGAGGAGAGTGAAAAAGTTGGCTTAAAGCTCAACATTCAGAAATCCAAGATCATGGCATCTGGTCCCATCACTTCATGGGAAATAGATGGGGAAATAGTGGAAACAGTGGCTGACTGTTTTTCTGGGCTCCAAAATCACTGCAAATGGTGATTGCAGCCATGAAATTAAAAGACATTTACTCTTTGAAAGGAAAGTTATGACCAACCTAGATAGCATATCCTAAAGCAGAGACATTACTTTTCCGACTAAGGTCCATCTAGTCAAGGCTATGGTTTTTCCAGTGGTCATGTATGGATGTGAGTGTTGGACTGTGAAGTAAGCTGAGTGCCAAAGAATTGATGCTTTTGAACTGTGGTGTTGGAGAAGACTCTTGAGAGTCCCTTGGACTGCAAGGAGATCCAACCAGTCCATTCTAAAGGAGATCAGTCCTGGGTGTTCTTTGGAAGGACTGATGCTGAAGTTGAAACTCCAGTACTTTGGCCACCTCATGTGAAGAGTTGACTCATTGGAAAAGACTCTGACGCTGGGAGGGATTGGAGGCAGGAGGAAAAGGGGATGACAGAGGATGAGATGGCTGGATGGCATCACAACAGCAAACTGCTTCCCCTGCAGTGGAAGCACAGAGCAATCACTGGACCACCAGGGAAGTCCTGATGATTCAATATCTTAATTAGAATTTCCCCGAATTTAGTGTAAATATTTTTCATATGTTTATAGAACTCTCAACTTATAATCTTTGCCCATTTTGCTGTTGGGTTATTCTTATTTATTCTATGAGCTATTTATATCAACTTTATATAAGCTATATATTTATGTATGCATGCATACTCAGTCGCTTCCTTGGTGTCCAACTCATGGACTGTAGCTCACCAGGCTCCTCTGTCCATGGGATTCTCTAGGCAAGAATGCTGGAGTGACTTGCCATGCCCTCCACCAGGGGATCTTCCCGACCCAGAAATTGAACTGGTGTCTCCAGCGTCTCCTGCATCGCAGGCAGACTTTTTTGCCTTTGAGCCACTGGAGAAGCCCTATGCTTATGATAAGTACATACATATGTGTATTAAGTTTTACTACCTATGCTGCAATTATTTTTCCTCATCTGACTTTTGTTTTTTAATTTTGTTCATGATTTTAATATTAATTTTTTAATTTAATTGTAATCAAATTTCTGCTTTTACTTTATTATTTCCTCCACATTTTACCATTTCATCTCCACTGTGAAAAGACTGGAGAATATTTATCCTTGTTTTCTATTTTTAATTATTTGGTTTTTGTAATTATTTTGTTTTTATATTTAACTTTATAATCCATCTTGTGTTTATTTTGCAAATAGTATGGGGTGAAAATTTTACTGGAGATCATTCTCCAAACTATTTGCTGACTAATCCATCTGTGTGTGATGTTTTCATTATCACATGTTAAATTCTCTTGCAGGCAGTAATGCTGATGCATCACTCAGACTCCTCTATGGGAATAAAGGATTGGTTCTGCAGTTTCAGAAAGACAGCCCTCAGTTGCCAGATCTCTTTTTGGGAATGCCTCAACAGAAAAAAAAAAAGAAACAAACTGTCTTGCCCTGGGTCATATCTTCCAGAGGCAACCCTCGTCCAGCAATGGACTGCTATCAGAATATAAAGGTCCAGGCTTATCCTCCTAGTCCAGGACAACTCTAAGGGCTGTCCCAGCCCCACAGCTCCCTGTAATGCCAAAGCCCTTCTTGGGACTGATTCACACATAAGCTCTTCCCTTTACCCAATTTCACTTCCATCTTCCTCCATTCTGGCAGATCTGAATAGCACTCCCTAACTAGTAGCCTGTAACTGAATCTCCATTTCAGAATCAGCTCCAGGCATACATACATACAGCCTTTGACGTACATACAGTCCCACAGTCTGTAACCCGCAATTCCAAAAGTTCAGGAAACAGAGGTTTCTGTTTATAACATTTATATTGACTGCGCTGGATCTTATTTGCAGCTCCCAGGATCTTTTTAGCTGTGGCATGTGCGTTTCTTAGTTGGGGTATATGGGATCTAGCTCCCCGACCAGGGATGAAACCCAGCCCCCTGCATTTGGGAGCACAGAGTTTTACCCACTGGACCACCAGGGAAGTTCCCCCCCCACTCCACCCCACCAAATTTTTTAATCATGAGTTTGATGCTAACATTCATTTGGGAGCAAAGCATGAGCTGAATCAGTAAGAGACTATTTACCACTTTCATTGCAGGATACTTGTCTAGACCGACTGGAAGAATTAAGTATTTTTTAGGATATAACCAAATTGCCTTACTAAAATTCAATTTTTATTTGTTTTTATTTAAGTATAGTTGATATACAATAGTATATGTTTCAAGTGTGTTACAGTGATTCACAATTTTTGAAGGTTTAAACTCCAGACTTTAAATTCCGAAACGCATCTAGCCCAAAGAGTCTCAGATGAGTACCAAGGACCTATGCTTGAGTACGTTTTGAAACTTACCTTGAGGCATGAGTGAGTGAGTGATTGAAGTTGCTCAGTCGTGTCCAGCTCTTTGGGATCCCATGGACTGTAGCCTACCAGGCTCCTCCCTCCATGGGATTCTCCAGGCAAGAGTACTGGAGTGGGTTGCCATTGCCTTGTTGTTTTAATGGCAATATCATCATGAAGCATATTGAAACCTAACAGATTAAAGTCTCTTCTTCAGCACTCCTGGGTTTTGTTGGTGGCTCAGACAGTAAAGAATCTGCCTGCAATGGGAACCCAGGTTTGATCCCTGGGTGGGGAAGACCCCTTGGAGAAGGGAATGGCTAGCAACGCCAGTATTCTTATCTTGGAAATCCCATGGACAGAGGAGCCTGGCAGGTTACAGTCCATGGGGTCACAAATAGTCGGACACAACTTAGCAACTAACACTTCAGCACTACTATTTCTTTACAATATAAATTTTGCTATTCCTATTGGTTTATTCTTGGTGATAAACTTCAGATTTCTCTTATTAAATTACAACCCAAATTGAGATTTTCACTGAAATAATATTGATAAAAATTAATCTGAGAAAAGTTAATGTCTTTAAAGTATTTAACCCTCTCATTTAAGAACATGACAAGCCTATTCTTTTGTTCATATTTACTTTTATATAATTAACTGAGCTTTGAAGTTTCTTTGGAAAAGCTCCGCATATGTTGCAATAACTTTGCTTTGGATTATTATTCTGAAAGAAGCTAAGAAACTCTTTTTCCCCATTAATTAAGCTTTACTTTTAACTGCTTCTCTGCTATAGACTGAATGTTTGTGCCCTCACCCTCCAATTCATATGTTGAAACTTGACCCCCAGTGTAATGGCATTTTGGAGGTAAGGCCTTTGGGAAGTGTTTAGGTCTTGAAGGTGGAGCCCTCTTGAATAAAATTAGTGTTCTTATAAAAGAAAGCCCAGAGAGCTCTCTGGCCCCTTTTTACCATGTGAGGTCACGGAGAGAAAACAGCTATCTATAATCAGAAAACGAGACTCAACAGACATTGTATCTACCAACACCTTGATCTTGAATTTCCCAGCCTTCAGAACTGGGAGAAATAAATGTTTATTAAGTCTCTCAGTCTATGAATTTTGTTATAGCAACCTCAACAGACTGAGACATTCCCTTTCCAAAATTACACTAAGTCTAACAGTTTTTCAATTGGATTTCCTTGAATTTCCCTTGTATTTACTTACGTCTTCTGCAAATAATGATAATTTTGTTCTCTCATAAAATACTCATGCATTTTCCCTTTCCATTTTCTACCACGTTGTGCTGGACAATACATTTATAACAATACGAAATAATACTGGCAGCAGCAAGAATCCTGGCCAGCTTTCCGAATTTAATTGTAATTGTCTCCAGTGCTTCACTATGCTGGCTGCTAGTATTTTATTACATTTATTCTTAATCTTCTACAGAGGTATTATGTTCTTAGTTTTCTAAGAGTTTCCTTTTTATCTGTAAAGAAATGTTTTGTAGCATATATATGTACATATATATATTACATCTGTTGAAATTACCGTATTTTGTTTCTTGAAATACTGATGTGTTATAATATACTAGGGCTTCCCTTGTGGCTCAGATGGTAAAGAATCTGTTTAAGATACAGGAGACCTAAGTCCGATCCCTGGATTGGGAAGATTCCCCTGGAGAAGGGAATACCCACTCCAGTATTCTTGCCTGAAGAATTCCATGAAGGAGCCTGGCAGCTGCAGTCTATGGGTAGCAAAGAACTGGACTTGACTGTGTGACGAACACTGCATTAATGGATTTCCTTATAGTAAATCTTTCTCAAAGTTTAGGATAGACTATTTCATTGTAGTGGGTAAGTTGCACTGATTGTTTACAGAAATATAGATTTTCACACACGTTTGTAATTGGGATCAATCTATAGTAAAAGATCTCACATGTGAGAAAGCAGAAGTATCACCTCAGGAACAATTTAAAAAAATGAAGATTACATAATCCAGAAGCTGTGGCAGAAGAGAAAGATAAATTTGAGTATCAAATAATTTTAATTCCCTAATAGAAAAAAAATGCTTCATGGCCAAAATACAAATGGAAATTTGTTATAAAAAATAATGAATTGACAGATCAATTCCATATTTACGAAGTGCTTAAGCAATCAATTACAAAAAGAGAAGAAATCCAGTGGTAAAGTAAGCAACAGTTACAAGTAAGTATTTTACGAGAGGAAAAAAAAAATCTATAAATGAACAACATAATTTGAAATCATGCCCAACCTCTTTGATAATTCAGTTCAGTTCAGTCGCTTGGCCATGTCTGACTCTTTGTAACCCCATGAATCGCAGCACACCAGGCTTCCCTGTCCATCATCAACTCCCAGAGTTCACTCAGATTCACATCCATGGAATCCGTGATGCCATCCAGCCATCTCATTCTCTGTAGTCCCCTTCTCCTCCTGCCCCCAATAACTCCCAGCATCAGAGTCTTTTCCAATGAGTCACCTCTTCACATGAGGTGGCCAAAGTACTGGAGTTTCAACTTCAGCATCAGTCCTTCCAAAGAACACCCAGGACTGATCTCCTTTAGAATGGACTGGTTGGATCTCCTTGCAGTCCAAGGGACTCTCAAGAGTCTTCTCCAACACCACAGTTCAAAAGCATCACTTCTTCGGCACTCAGCTTACTTCACAGTCCAACTCTCACATCCATACATGACCACTGAAAAAACCATAGCCTTGACTAGACGGACCTTTGTTGGCAAAGTAATGTCTCTGCTTTTGAATATGCTAGTTGGTCATAACTTTCCTTTCAAGGAGTAAGCGTCTTTTAATTTCATGGCTGCAATCACCATCTGCAGTGATTTTGGAGCCCCCCAAAATAAAGTCTGACACTGTTTCCACTATTTCCTCATTTATTTCCCATGAAGTGATGGGACCAGATGACATGATCTTTGATAATTAAAGAAATACAATTCAGATTTATGATTTAAGCCTATTAACACCCTGTCCTGGCAAAGATATGGCAAAATAAGCACTTAATATCCTTATTGTTTCTAGAGAAGAACTTGGCAATGGTTATCAAATGAAAAGTCCATGCATATTAGATTCAGCAATTCTGCTGCTAAGGATTTACCATATGGCTCTATTCACAAAATATATGTAGAAAATGCAAACTAAACCAAAGCAACCAATGTATTAGCCAACAGAAGACTAGCTAAACAAATTATATTCATTTTTAAGTTGAAAAATAGTTGATTTACAATGTTGTATTAGTTTCAGATGTATAACAAAGTGACATATGTATAGAAAATATTCCTGTTAAGATTCTTTCTCTTTATAGGTTATTACAAAAATAAGTACAGTTCCCTGTGCTATACCACAGGTCCCAGTTGATTATCTATTTTATGTCTAGTACTGGGTATATGTGCTTTTGATAGAATTACCATTAAAAAATAGATTGATCTGTGTGTGCTGATACAGAAAATTTTCAATATAAATTATTAAATGAAAGAAAGCAAGTTGCATAGAAGTGTGCATAGTCTGGACACTCTTGTAGATATATTGAAAGATAAAGATAGATACTGGTGTGCACATAATTTTCATTTTTCATACTAGAATGTTACCTCTGAGGACTGAATTTAAACAAGATGGTACAGAGGGACAGTGTCAAGGACACTTTTCGTTAAACTCTCTGTACTGTTTGAATCTGTTTGAATACCACTTCTATTAAAATGTAATACAAGCAGAGATTTTCTAAGAGTTTCAAAATTCATTTTATGCTATATATTATACTTTTCCATATTAAATTAAAATCAGGAATATTAAAAAATATATATTCCTGGACCCCATACTTAACGACTCTGATCTGTACGTAGTGGGGCCTCAGAACCTGAATTTTTTACAAACATTCCCAATAATTTATGAAAGTAGCCAAGAAACACATTAAAAAAATCTCAGTTCTGTACCTATGCTGCTTTGTTTTACCTCATTTGGATATTACAGTAAGGTTAAGCTAGCACAATAAATTATTTGCATACTATGATTTTCTATTTCTGAAAGAAATCTATGATCCATGATTTCTATAATTTTCTATGTAGTATCAAAATTATCAATATCTTGACAATTTGTGGAAAAAATACCAGTAAAATAAGTCTTTTTGGAAATAATTCTTTATACTGCATTTACTTTCTTCCAAAGCTATTTTTCTATTTAGTCTTCCATCCTTTTTTAAAATCATAGTGAGTCAATTACATTTTCAATCTAGATAATACAGATTTTCAAACATTTGCCAGATGTGTATAAGAGACAGACGCATTCTTATCCCACGAGCACCATGGGCTTTCCGAGAATTCAAGAGGAACACCTAATGAGGCCACCATCAAATGATGTACGCTAGGTCAACAGGTAAGCTCTCTGACACAACATCTTATTGGCATCAGTCAGGGGCAAGTCCAGGTGAAGTAAACAGAAAAGGTCAGGTTTCTCTATTTTTTTTTCCTTTTTCATAGTAATGACACCTACACAAAATAGCTTATAAGCAAGAATATCGAAGTTATTTCTTCTTAATAGAGAAACAATGAAAACAATATATTAGCAGTGGGCTTTGTTATGTCCCACAGAATGGAACAGCTCCATATTATCTATTGTGGAAAAATCCTCCAAGATAAAAATAAGCAGGAAAAGCAAATAAATGGATACGTTACACAACCATGTGCGTAAAACTTTTAAAGACAATAAACACGCACTTCTGTAAATGCAAGATAGCAAAGAGGTAAACTGTTGGCGGGAGCACAAAACCAGGAGAGAGCATTACGATTTACCTCTTAATTTTTTTATATCTTATGCATTTAGCACCTTGTGCTTGTTAAAAAAGGAAAAAGCAAAATAAATGAGTTTAACTGATCGAAAGAAAAGAACCCTTCCCAAGCAATGTTGTTGTTGTTGTTCATTTGCTAAGTCATGCCCAACTCTTTGTGACCCCATGGACTTCAGCAGGCCAGGCTTCCCTGTCCATCACCATCTCCCAGAGTTTGCTCAAATACATGTCCACTGAACCAGTGATGCTCTTGAACCATCTCATCCTATACCGCCTTCTCATTTTGCTTTCAATCTTTCCCAGCATCAGTGTCTTTTGCAATGAGTTAGCAGTTTGCATCAGGTGGCCAAAGTACTGGAACTTCAGCATCAGTCCTTCCAGTGTATATTCAGGGTTGATTTCCTTTAGGATTGACTCATTTTTATCTCCTTGCTGTCCAAGGAGCTCTCAAGAGTTTTCTCCAGCATCTAGATGTGTATAAGAGACAGACCTCAGATACTATGTTTTATTCATTTAGTCATTTAGCAAATATTTATTTAACATTTGCTGTGCATGAGTAAAAGTTCAGGAAGCCATTCGAGTTCTGGCCAGTGGGAGATAAGCAGAAGCCTGTTAGAGTGACTGCCTTTCCCTTTCTCCGTCCTCCTGCATGGATGCGGTCAGCAGGCCGCTGTCAGCAGTCATCTTGTGAGCATGAGGGGAGGCCCAAGACTTGTAGATATATCTCCCAACATTATTTACTTACTGAAAGAACACAAAAAACTATCTACCTCTGTAAGTCTTGATTTTGGAAAGAATTTTTAAATATCAGTAATTGAAGCTACAATTAGTTGGCTATTGTGTGCTTGCAACTGAATATATTCCTAATTAATATATCTTTCCATATACTTCAAATTTTTCAAAGGTGTATTCAAAATTGTAATTTTTAGTTATAAATTAAGTACCCTGCAATGACTTTCTATATAATAAAAAAATTAAAATAATTTTAATTCTCATTTTCCACTCCTTGTAAGAATAATTTGTG
>SJYC01147896.1:30-65309 GCA_006408675.1 Madoqua kirkii
GCAATGACTTTCTATATCATAAAAGAAATTAAAATACTTTTAATTCTCATTTTCCTATCCTTGTAAGTATAATTTGTGAAATCAAAATTTTATTTTTATTGAATTTTTATTTCATGTTACATTTGTGCTTAATTTTATAATTATAGTTATAACGATTATTCATAGTTAACATTTTGTGCTCTATTTTGAACTCTATAGTTCTTTAATGATCAAATGTGTTCATTCTCAGGTAAAACTAATTCATCTTTTAGGCAGCTGTCATATGTCTTCAGGCACAGTTTCTAGAAGTTACAAAAGTGCTCTTTTACTTTTGAATCTTTCCATAATTAAAAATGCCTATCTTTTTGCCTTTAAGCATGAACAACATGTTAGAAAGCAATCTCTTGTCTATTGCAGAATTCTTGGATTAAAATTTTTCATTAAAATTCTACATTTTTAAAACTGTCTTATGAATTTTTTAATAAAGTACTCGGAAGAATAAGGGCACAACGAGTGTTTTCCCTTGTTGAACTACATTTTTTAATTCTCTAAAATAAAATGTTGCAACAATGTGATACTTTATGAATAATTCACCCTGAAAAATGTTAAGTTCCTTGGATCACGACTCATATGATTGTAATGATGATGCTGGTAGGTAGTGATGATAATGAGGCTGAGGTTGAAGATGAGGATGATGGTGATGATTTTAGCTCAAGAAAGTGTTTTACTTTGTATATTCTTTTATTCCTTCCTTTGTTTTGGTCTCTTCTGAAAGCTGTGTATGTAAAATTAGTTTCTGTTCTCCATATCAACTTCCTCTCCCTCGTTTTTAAAAAAAATATGACTTCAGCATTCATAAAGAGAAACAGTTCATCTTTTACATCATTGACTTGAATTTCTGCAGCATCAATTCCATTTACCTTCAAAGCATATTTTACTTCTGCTCTTGCATTTTTAAGTTCCCAGAATTCTCTTGTCACTTCTGTCAGATCTTTTTCTTGTCTGCTGGCACTCCACAAGAACGCTTTTATCTCATTTCTCAACCCTGTTTCACAAGCCCATGCTTTCTCATATTTATCGAGACTATAAAGAGAACATCTAGCTTATTTTTCTTCTCTCACACAGCATTTTTTTCCTGTAGTATAGACTTTTGAACTATTAGACTGTTTCTCATTAATTTCATTGTCTCTTTCTGTTTGTTCATCCTTGAATATTAGAAGCTGAGGATTTATTGTTGCTGAATATTTCTTTTTCTAAAAAAAGTTTTGGCCACACTGGGAAGTATGCAGGATCTGAGTTCCCTATCAGAGATCAAACCCATGCCCTCTGCAGTAGAAGTGCGGAGTCTTAAACACTGGATCACCAGGGAAGCCCCCCATCACTGAGTATTTCTTAACAGGTTATTCTTTCCAGCGATTAGCAAATATTTGGCCAATAGCTTTAGTTTCTGAGTGTTAAACTTGACATCTGAATTATCATAGCTGGTTCAATGGGAAGTAGAATGAGTGAGTCAGGTATCTTCCCATCCTACCAAAAATCCTTCCTTTTACTAGAAAGGGAAAGCCCATGTTACATGTTTTATGAATGATAGACCATAATTTTTTTCACTTGAATGTGATTAAAAAATAAGCTAGTAAAGTTTGATTACTAATACCAAATACTCTATAGAAAAATGATACCAGAAAGTGGTTAAAAGTACAGATTTGGAGACAACTTGTGTTTCTGCCTCTTATAACTCCTTAAATTGTATCATCAGGAGATTCACATCTGCAGGTTTTCTCATATGTAAAATAGTGCTCAATGATACCTATATCACAGGCTACTGGGAAATTTAAATAGTGTATTTAGGATGAACATGAACATGAAAATCGCTCAGTCGTATCTGACTCTTTGCGAACCTATGGACTAAAAACTCCATGGAATTCTCCAGGCCAGAATACTGGATTGGGTAACCTAGCCCTTCCAAGGGATCTTCCCAACCCAGGAATTGAACTGGGGTCTCCTGCATTGCAGGTGGATTCTTTGCCAACTAAGCTATGAGGGAACAGAAATTAATACATGACATGCATTCAATATATAGTAACAACTATAGATATTTTGTTAATTGCACAGTATTTTGTAAGACCTGAGAGTTCTCTCTTTTTTGTTTTTATTAAACCATCTGTATTAATTTATTTGGAGTACCTAATAATCAAATTCCTAAATAAATACAATGACACTTGAAAAAAATTAATTTTTTATTTTATTCACATAAAAATTCACATAAAAATACATGATTACTGGTCATAACTAGCCACTGATCAAGTTAGCGAGACTACAAATCATTCCAAGAACTTTAGGAGGTATTCGATCAGAATATAATTCAATTTTCACTCAGTTTTCTGTACTGATGATAAGCAGATCAAGAGTTTCTTGATTAAGTCTTTTCACAGACTAAGAAAGACTAAAATATATCTATTATTTTATTTTTTCAGGTGAAAATACTTTCACTGATGACACTTTTTGCCAACTTGAGTTCACAGAAAGTACGTTTTCTGCTGTTGTTTAGTCGCTAAGTCATGTCCGACTTTTTGCAACCCCATGGAGTACAGCCAGCAGGCTTCTCTGTTCATGAGATTTGCCAGGTAAGAATACTGGAGTGGGTTGCCATTTCCTTCTCCAGGGAATCTTCCTGATCGAACCCATATCTCCTGCTTGGTAGGCAGATTCCTTACGATTGCGCCATCTGGGAAGCTCTCTCAGTTGTTTACAAATATCAAAATAGGTCGGTCATACTGAGAGAAGTAAGTCAGACAGAGAAAGACAAATATATGTGATATTTCTTATATGTGGAATCTTATTTTTAAAATGATAAAATTATTTACAAAACAGAAACAGACTTACAGACTTAGAGATTGAATTTATTGTTGCCAGAGGGGAAAGTGTGGGAGGAAAGATAGTCAGGGAGTCTGGGACTGACGTGTACACACCGCTATATTTTAAATGGTAAGCCACAAGGACCAACTGGGGACTCTGCTCCATATTACAAAACATGGAAAAGACTCTGCTCTGCATTACGTAAATGGAAAAAGAATTTGAAAAAGAGTAGATAAGTGTACATGTATAAATGAATCACTTTGCTGTACACCTGAAACTAACACGACATTGCTAATCAACTATACCCCAATGTAAAACAAAAAATTTTAAAAAATGGATTGAGAGGGAGGACACTGGAGAACTTGAGAGGCTAACACGTTGAGAAAACACCACCTCTTTTTATCTGACTAGCCAGCAAACATAACCTTGATCCAAGATACAACCAAATTTGAACATGCTTCTTCACACAGAAAAATTAGGAGCAACTTTAATAACTGCCTGCTATGTAATTGAATTGATTCCTTTTTGCAGCTCAATTCCAGAAAAATAAACAATCCAATCAAAAAAATAGGCCAAGGAACTACATAGGCATTTCTCCAAAGAAGACATACGGATGGCTAACAAACACATGAAAAGACGATGAGATGATTGGATGGCATCACCAACTCAATGGACAAGAGTTTGAGTAAACTCTTGGAGTTACTGATGGACAGGGAGGCTTGGTATGCTGCAGTCTACGGGGTCGCAAAGAGCTTGACGCGACTGAGCAACTGAACTGAACTGAACCTTAGCACAGTAATCAAAACAAGGTAATGAATGAACATTAGTATCCAACGCTGCTGCTGCTGCTGCTGCTGCTAAGTCGCTTCAGTTGTGTCCGACTCTGGGCGACCCCAGATTAGGAGCTAAATTAGACCTTATACACGTGTCACCGGTTTTCTCACCAATGCCCCTTCTTCTTTACAGGATACCATATTACATTTAGTTGTTATTTCTTCCTAGTCCCCAGTAGTCTATAATTGCCCTGAGATCTTTCCTTGTCTTTCTTTGTGATTGAGTGAGATTATACATTTTCAGTGAGAATACCACAGAAATGATCAGTGATCAGGACTTAGCAGTTCCACTGCAGGGGCCAGAGTTCAATCTCCGGTCAGGAACTAAGATCCCACAAGTGGTCCAGTGAGGCAAGGAAAAAAAAAAAAGAATGCAAGACTATTAGATTGGAAAAAACTGAACTTTAATGTGAAAGTCATAGATGAAAGATTAGAGTTGTATATCAAAAGTTCTAGGACATAGGAATTTCTCCAAAGAAGACATACGGATGGCTAACAAACACATGAAAAGATGCTCAACATCACTCATTATCAGAGAAATGCAAATCAAGATCACAATGAGGTACCATTTCACACCATTCAGAATGGCTGCGACCCAAAAGTCTACAAGCAATAAATGCTGGAGAGGATGTGGAGAAAAGGGAACCCTCTTACATTGTTGGTGGGAATGCAAACTAGTACAGTCATTATGGAAAACAGTGTGGAGATTCCTTAGAAAATTGCAAATAGAACTGCCTTATGACCCAGCAATCCCACTGCTGGGCATACACACTGAGGAAACCAGAATTGAAAGAGACACATGTACCCCAATGTTCATTGCAGCATTGTTTATAATAGCCAGGACATGGAAACAACCTAGATGTCCATCAGCAGATGAATGGATAAGAAAGCGGTGGTACATATACACAATGGGATATTACTCAGCCCTTAAAAAGAATAAATTTGAATCAGTTCTAATGAGATGGATGAAACTGGAGCCGATTATACAGAGTGAAGTAAGCCAGAAAGAAAAACACCAATTGGAAACCAGAATTGAAAGAGACACATGTACTCCAATGTTCATTGCAGCATTGTTTATAATAGCCCGGACATGGAAACAACCTAGATGTCCATCAGCAGATGAATGGATAAGAAAGCTGTGGTAATATACACAATGGAATATTATTCAGCCATTGAAAAGAATAAATTTGACTCAGTTCTAATGAGATGGATGAAACTGGAGCCGATTATACAGAGTGAAGTAATCCAGAAAGAAAAACACCAATATAGTATACTGACACATGTATATGGAATTTAGAAAGATAGTAATGATGACCTTGTATGTGAGACAACAAAAGAGACACAGAGGTATAGAATGGACTTTTGGCTTCTGAGGGAGAGGGGGAGGGTGGGATGATTTGGGAGAATGGCACTGAAACATGTATACTATCGTATAAGAAACGAAGTGCCAGTCTATGTTCAATACAGTATACAGGATGCTTGCAGCTGGTGCACGGGATGATCCAGAGAGATGATATGGGGTGAGAGGTGGGAAGGGGCTTTGGCATTGGGAAATCATGTACACCTATGGCTGATTCATGTCAATGTATGGCAAAACCAATACAGTATTGTAACATAGAATAAAGTATTTTTTTAAAAATTCCAAAAAAGAAAGAAAATGCCAAGGCTGAATATTTATTATTCTTTCCCCAAACGGAACTTGTTCTTAACCAACTTTCAGTTACCAAATCACATTTTCATCATAATGACTTTATCTTAATAACTATTAGGTCCTTTTTTTTTCTTTTTTCTTTTTTTTTTTAAAGGAGGTTGTGGTGGCACAAACACTTCATAGTAAGAAAACCATTCATGGGATATGTAACCATTTAGGAAAGATTCACTGTGGACTTGCCTTATCTCTTTCATTGGATTTTGCTAAATTTTTCTCAACAATTTTGACACCCACAAGAACATTTTCACCTACACATCTTACAAGTGCAAAGTCAAATTCATTTGCTTTCTTTTTTTTCTTGATTTTCCTCAATTCTGTCACTCTCTTTTCCTCTAAAAAATAATTTCTCCTTTTCTGATCTATTTGTTTTAATAGAGCCATAGTTTTTCTAGAAATCTAGGTTTTAGAATCTCCTCCTCTCCCTTTTTAAGTTTACTGATTCTGATACAATCACTATCAAGCAATCAGAGAAGGTTAAAGTCCTTGACTGAAGCCTGAAGATAAGAAGAGCTCTGAGAAATAAATAACAAGACCAGATCTGATCCACTGTCACCTTCTCAATAAGCATCTCTCTTATCAGTTTTCCTCCTCTGCCTTCCAGATTATCTTTTCTCCCTGGATATTTCCTAAAAAACATGCAAACATGCCATTATTGTTTCTTCCATTTTAGAACTATTCCCGCCCCCCCCAACAGAAGCAGAAATTTAAAACTCAGAATAATGCAAATCAAAACTACAATGAAATATCACCTCACACAGGTCAAAATGGCCATTATTAAAAAAAAAATCTACAAATAAATCTATAAATGCTGGAGAGGGTGTGGAGAAAAGGGAACCTCTTGCACTGTTGGTAGGAATACAAATTGATACAGACACTATGGAGAATAGTATGGAGATTTCTGAAAGAAATAGGAATAAAACCACCATATGACCCAGCAATCCCACTACTAGGCATATGCCCAGAGGAAACCAAAATTTAAAAACACACAAGTAACCCAATTTTCTTTGCAGTTCTGTTTACAATAGCTAGGACATGGAAGCAACCTAAATACCCATGGGTAGATGAATGGAAAGAAACTGCGGTATGTGTATACAATAGACTATTACTCAGCCATAAAAAGGAATGCATTGAGTTGGTCCTAAAGAGGTGGATGGACCTAGAGCCTATTATATAGAGTGAAGTGTGTCAGAAAGAGAAAAGCAAATATCATACACTAACATACATAAATAGAATCTAGAAAGATGGTACTGACGAACCTATTTGCAGAGCAGCAGTGGAGACACAGACACTGAGAACAGACTTACGGACATGGCTGTGGATGGGTCAGAAGGAGAGGGTGGGAGGTATGAAGAAAGTAACATAGAAACATACATTCAGTTCAGTTCAGTTCAGTTCAGTCGCTCAGTTGCAACCGACTCTTTGCGACGCCATGAATCGCAGCACGCCAGGCCTCCCTGTCCATCACCATCTCTCGGAGTTCACTCAGACTCACGTCCATCGAGTCCATGATGCCATCCAGCCATCTCATCCTCAGTCGTCCCCTTCTCCTCCTGCCCCCAATCCCTCCCAGCATCAGAGTCTTTTCTTTCTAGGACAGAATGGGGAGCACGGGGCAGAATAATGCTATCCCCTCAAGGATATCTATGAAACACGTGAATAAATTAAATAGAATGTGATCAACTATGAGCATGCGTGCTCAGTCATGTCCGGCTCTTTGTGACCCCATGGACTCTAGCCTGCCAGGACAGAGGTCCATGGGATTCTCCAGGCAAGAATACCAGAGTGGGTTGCCCTTTCCTTCTCCAGGGGACCTTCCCCACCCAGAGATCTAACCTACGTCTCTTGCATCTACTGCATTGGCAGGTGGGTTCTTTACCACTACTGCCACCTGAATATATTAGGTTACAGACAAAGGGGAATTAAGGTTGCAGGTGAGCTAAAGGTTGCTGCTGCTGTTGCTAAGTTGCTTCAGTCGTGTCTGACTCTGTGAGACCCATAGATGGCAGCCCATCAGGCTCCCCCGTCCCTGGGATTCTCCAGGCAAGAGTACTGGAGTGGGTTGCCATTTTCTTCTCCAATGCATGAAAGTGAAAAGTGAAAGTGAAGTTGCTCATTTGTGTCCGACTCTTAGCGACCCCATGGACTGCAGCCCACCAGGCTCCTCCGTCCATGGGATTTTCCAGGAAAGAGTACTGTGCCATTGCCTTCTCTGAAAGGTTGCTTAATCAGTTGATTTTAAAATAGGAAGATTATCCTAGATTATCTGAGTGGCCTTGTTGTAATCACAGGGATCCTTAAAGGGTTAACAGTTGGTCTGATGTGACAGGAGAAGGACCCAAACTGTCATTTCTGCCTTGAGATAAAAAGGGCGGCAGAAGCCAAGGAATGCAAGTAGCCTCTGGAAGTTGGAAACTTTGCAAGAACCCCCATAAAGTAAGGCAGCCCAGCCAACACCTCGATTTTGGTCCAGTTTGAGACTGTCAGACTTCTGACTTACAGAATGTAAGCTAATAAATTGGTGTTAAACCACTATTCAGAGAAGGCAGTGGCAACCGACTCCAGTACTCTTGCCTGGGAAATCCCACGGACAGAGGAGCCTGGTGGGCTACAGTCCATGGAGTCACAAGGAGTTGACACTACCCACACGACTGATCGACTTCACTTTCACTTTTCACTTTCATGCACTGGAGAAGGAAATGGCAACCTACTCCAGTATTCTTGCCTGGAGAATCCCAGGGATGGAGGAGCCTGGTGGGCTGCCGTCTATGGGGTTGTACAGTCGGATATGACTGAGGGGACTTTTCTAGATGTGTATAAGAGACAGGAAGCCAAGGAATGCAAGTAGCCTCTGGAAGTTGGAAACTTTGCAAGAACCCCCATAAAGTAAGGCAGCCCAGCCAACACCTCGATTTTGGTCCAGTTTGAGACTGTCAGACTTCTGACTTACAGAATGTAAGCTAATAAATTGGTGTTAAACCACTATTCAGAGAAGGCAGTGGCAACCGACTCCAGTACTCTTGCCTGGGAAATCCCACGGACAGAGGAGCCTGGTGGGCTACAGTCCATGGAGTCACAAGGAGTTGACACTACCCACACGACTGATCGACTTCACTTTCACTTTTCACTTTCATGCACTGGAGAAGGAAATGGCAACCTACTCCAGTATTCTTGCCTGGAGAATCCCAGGGATGGAGGAGCCTGGTGGGCTGCCGTCTATGGGGTTGTACAGTCGGATATGACTGAGGGGACTTAGAAGCAGCAACAGCAAGCCACTATTCTGTAGTAATTTGTTAGCTTAGACAAAGAAAACAGACTACCTTCATCTGAACTTTAAGGGACTCTACATCTTGGTCCCTCCCTAGTTTACTGACTTTCCCTCCTTTATTCTTTTCCTTTTGATTTCGGCTCCAGTCAGCTGGTTGTTGCTTAAATACTATCCCAGTTGATTTTAGGTGTTTATGTTTCTGGGTATGTGAAACATAGGGTTCTAAAAGACAGTCTTATACAAAATTGCCACTCCCCTGTTAATCCTGCAACCTTGTTCCCATTCTCCCCTTCTCCCCACCCTTCTCATACAGGACATAATTCACTGTATCTTCTGGTGTATCCCCCGACTCCTCCCCCTGACAAATGAGCAGGTGTTGACTCCTCTCCCTGACAAATGAGCAGGTATTTGTGTGTGTTCTTACATCCCCTTGTCTCTTTCACAAAGAGTGTAATTAAAAAAACAAACAAACTTATTAATCTGCATCTTGTCTTAGTTGCATACATAGGATCTTCATTGCTCCACTACATGCAGGATTTTAGTTCCCCAAAAAGGGATTGAATCCTTCTGCATTGCAAGGATTCTTCACCACTGGACCACCAGGAAAGTCCCCAGAAAGTGTGTAGCACTTTTGCCTTTAAGCAAATTTAACTTTTCAAAGTCCAGAGAATTTGGCACAAGAAGGCTACTTATGACTTTAAGCGAATGTTGTTTTGTTTAAATGCTAAGGGCCAGAATTAAATGAATTAAAACACGAGACATGAGGGAAACGAAATAGTTAACCTTCAGTAAGTTCTTCTAATCCTTACCTGCAATTAGACTGTACACTAGATACTTCTCATCACAGATGTTGTTAACCGAGTTGCATTAATTTTAGTCAGTGTGGGCAGCAGAGGGTGCAAACTGTTGAGCTGGCACAGACAGGTCAATTACTCCCTTTTCGGAGGTTCATTGGGTGGGTGTTAGAATACTGAGACATTTCTGATGACGGGTTTGTGTATCCCTAGGTGCTTGAATCCTAAAACCTTCACTAAGGTACCTTGCCCTACTGTGCCACAGCATCGCAGTTTTGGTCGCTGAGCCCAAACTGGAGCCCCAAACTACTGTGTTAAGAGTGGTCCTACAGAGCAGGGCCTTCCCCACAATATACAACCTTGCCCAAAGGGACCAAAAACAACGTAAAATATCACACCTGAGCCTGTACTTTTCTCAAGTGAACTGAGCAGTGTTTGGTAGCCGTTAACAAGCAAATCACAAACTACCCTCTCACTTCCATCTGCAGCAACAAACATTCCCAGGATCCCGGGCCGTTTGGACTGACGTTACTTCCGGGAAAAGTAACCTTTCTTTGGCGGTTGCAGATCAGACAGGTCTCGCGACATTTGCTCCCGCGAGATCTGCTTGCTCACTCTAGCGATGACATCCTCCTCCTCCTCCCCGCCGCCTTTCGGCAATCTTCGCCAGTCTCAGCCCCGACCAATCTGCTCTCAGATGGCATGGATCAGGGTCTTTCCCCGAACCCCGGTCAGCGCGGGGCGTCAGGCGGCAGCGGCGGGGTGCGAGCTGCACGAGGCCGACGGCAGCGGCACTGCGAACGGCCACGGGCTGGCGGCGAGCAGTGAGCGTGGGCGGGGCGGGGGTAAGCCCACTGAGTAGCGGCTCGATTGTTCTGGCCTGGCTATGGCGCCTCTCCTCCCCCCCGCCATGGCTCCCCGTGTCCCTGCTCCGCTCCTCTCAGTGAGTGAAAGTGGCCGCCGCCGCCGCCGGCCCAGCGCCCGCAGCCGCCTCAGCGCCGCCGCCATCTTGGGGTCCCAGGAGCCGCCGAAGGAGCGAGCTAGGAGCGTCCACGCCCAACGCAGTCACCGTCCCACGGCCTCAGAGAGCGAACCGCGGCTCCACCGTCGGCGGGGCGACCCCCCCCTCCGGACCCCGCCCGCACCCCGCCCCCCCTCCGCCGCCGCCGCGGCGGCGGGGCCCGGCGGCCCGAGGTGAGGCGACTAACGTGGGCGGACGAACGGAGGGGGGGTTGTGTAGGCCCCGTTGCGCCCCTCTCTGGGCGACGACTGGGCCTCGTCTTAAAGGGGCCGTCGCCCCCGGCCCTGGGATTTGTTGGGGTTAGTAGAGATGTGTCCGGCGGCCCGAGGTGAGGCGACTAACGTGGGCGGACGAACGGAGGGGGGGTTGTGTAGGCCCCGTTGCGCCCCTCTCTGGGCGACGACTGGGCCTCGTCTTAAAGGGGCCGTCGCCCCCGGCCCTGGGATTTGTTGGGGTTAGTAGGGAGGATGGGTGTGGACACTGCTCGCAGGGTTGGGACCTCAGGGATCTGGGCCTTGTTCTTACTCTCTCCTACCTCTGGAGACCCGGGGTCACGCGGTGACCTCGGCCAGCCGAGAAAGCCCGTGGGGCGTCCACACGTGAGGAGTGTGTTAGACCTGGTGCACGTGGGACCCGGTGGGGCGGTGTCGGCTAACACGTGTGTGGGTTTGGGGGTGGGGTGGGGCAGGGCGGGGGCTGGTTGGGCTCGAGTGGGAACCCGGTGTGGACTGCTGTATTTGTCCTTTTAAATAAGCTCTAGGGGCTTGATAGTGTGTCAGTTTATGGGAGCGAGTTGGGATCTGGGTGAATGGTCCATTTTGCTTGTTGGTGTTGGCTGGGTGCAGCCTAACACGTGCGCACACTTAGGAGTGTGTAGGTGTCACCCCTTCTAGGCTTTTTGGCCTTTGTAGGGCGTCTAGGCAAGTGTCATCTAATTTGACGTTCCTTCTTGAGGTCGCTGTTGAAAACTGCTGCTTCCGTAATCAGCGAGGGTGGAAGCCCCCTACAGTTTAGGAGTGAGAGGTTCTAAGACGGCACTCACTACTTTAGTTTAACAGCCAGCTCTGCCGGGTTTTTGGATTCAAACAGTATCTAGTTGTATGTTGTACTTGTTGGTAGAATGTAAGAAGAAGTGAGGTGGTTGGCTTTGTTACCATCTCAGGTAACCAGCTTACTTTTCCAATCAATGACTTTCATGATTTCCTTTCCCAAAGGGAATTTTCATTGTGGTTTACAAGTGGCGGCTGTTTTGTTATTCATTTTTAAAGGAACACCTTTACTGAGATGTAATTCGCCCACCAAAAAGCTCCGCTTTTTAAAGTGTACAATTCCATGATTTTTAGTATACGAACTGAGTTGTATCGCTGGCACAGTGCACTATCTAACTGATCACTCCAAAAAGAAGCCCCCATAGCAGTTACTCCCTTCTTTTCATCCAACCCCTAGCAATCACTGATCTCTTTTCTGTTTTTGTAGATTTGCCTACTCTGGGTATGTCATATAAACAGAATCATACAATATGTGTCCTTTTGTGGATATCTTCTTTCACTTAACCATGTTTTCAAGGCTCTTTCATGTTGTAACATGTATCAGGACTTTGTTTCTTTTTGTTGCCAATTAGTGTTCCAATTCAGGTTGTGTTTTATTCTTGAAATTCTCCAGCTTTCCTATAAAACATTTATTTGGTTATTATATATGGTAAAAGTCACATACTTAACTAGATTCTAAAATAAATTTGTATTTTTGAGTTATATTCCGTTGTTTTAATTTATTATGTTTTTTTTTCCTCTACAATTTGTTTCAGAAGAATCCGAATCGATTTTTAAAGGTCTCAGTTTTTTAATAGGAAAAAACTAATGTAACGAGCACAAATATGCTTAGAAGTTTTATGGCTAATAAGAACATTTTGAGTACATCAAGATACAAATGTGATTCAGTCTCAGCTACAGAACTAAAGCTGTGATGTTATAATTTCAGTTAGTGAAGGTTTGTCATGGTACTACCAAGGGAAGGTATCCTTAAACAGTTTTTGACTGCTGTTAACTTGTGTAGACATAGGACTAGGGAAGGACTAATAGGCATCTTTTCTGCCCACACAGTTAAAACTGGCTTGGGGATTTAACACGTTAACATAAAGTTCACACAAAATACAAGTGCTGGGATGCATTGAGGTATTGGTAGGAATTAGATAAGATTAATTGGAAACTTTGAATTTGTGTAGGAAAATAAGTGAAGTTGGTGACAGGTTTGCTTCTTAAGCACAAGGATTTTGATACACTAGGTCGTAGCCTGCAGAAGACTAAGAAGAGCATACTCGTTAATACTTACTAAATACCTTATATGGGCACTGATCTAATCAGCAGGGCTCCTGTTCTACCTCATACCCTCACCTTGGCAGTTAGGATTTCAGCATATGAGTTGGGGGAGTGAAGGGATCTAAACATTTGAACTATGGCTGTGCATTAAATGAGAAAGTTGTGGAAGCACTGGATTCGCTTGTTAATTGTAGTACAGTAGGTTTGCTTAGAGGTGAAAAGTTAGTCACAAAGACGTTTAATGCCTGGGTTTTGTAAGTTCATAAGAGAGATTTCCATATGTGTTAGGTCAGAAGTAGGATATCAGTAATAGCCAACGTCATTGACAAATTCGATGTGAGAAAAATCACTGGGACTAAATGCTGTCCTTTTTTTTTTTTTTTCTCTTTAAAATTTGGCGTGCATCATGTGGTATTTGTTCCCCAGCCAGGGACTGAACCTGAGCCTTTGGCTGTAAAAGCAGTAGTTACCACTGGACTGCCAGGGAATTCCCCATATTTTAAACTGACAAAAAGACAATGAATAAACTGTGTGACATCCCTTTGTAAACCTTCATTACCAAGGTTTGGTGACTGTGTGATGGTGTCGGAGCAGTATCCTTACATTATTTATATGCTTTGAACCCCTTTATAGTCTAAAGAAACCTATGAACCCTTTCTCAGAATTTTATTTTTCAAATGTATAAAATATAGTTCACGTTTTAACAACTAGTGATTGTCCTGCTGATACTGCTGTGGTATGCTACGGGAACTACCTTCAGAATAGAAGAAAAGGTTTATTTCAGTTATGGGTTAGTGAAAATAAGGATGTACTTTTTTCCCATCCAACTTCTTGAACCTAGTTTAAAGAGCCTTTGCCCTGGAGAGTCCAACATGTAGCTAAGTCATTTTATATGCTTCAAACCAGTGTTTTGTTTTGTTTTTTTTCCAAGAAGTAGAAGGATTGTTGGCTCAAATTTGCATTCACATGAACAGGACTTTTTAGGGGAAAAGTGAGTGCGGGTGATAATTTAGCTGAAGAGAAACCTGGTTGTATAATAGAAAGACATTGGTTTTGAACTTAAAAAGACAGATTTGAGTCCTACATAGCACTGAACAAGCCAATGAACTTTTTGTTTCAGTTCTCCATGTTTGTAAAACAGGTACAGTAATTTTCACTTCTGAGATTAAATGACATATCAACTATAAGACAGCATATTGAGAAATATTAGTTTATTTTCACCTTTGAAGAATATATCAAAAACTTTAACATACATTTAGTTTTGATTTGGAAGAGGAAACTTATGCAGTAGGAAAGAACATGTATGGCATATAGGATTTCCTCAGGGTATGTGTATAGTGTTCACCTTTTTGTATTGGTACCAAAATGATTCATATTTCTTATGAATATAAAAGATAAGCTGCTTTTGGGTTTGCATGTGACAGCTACCTTTTCTGGGCAAGAAGTTAGTTAACTGAGGAGGATAAACTGGGTGAATCTTTCATTCCTTGTGCATGAACAGAAATATGACTAGTGAACATCAATATGGTAAAAGGAATGCTAGGCCAGGTGGTCAGTTTATCTCTGAGATTGTTGTCTGAGTATTACTAGAAAGGCTGTCAACATATTTGTCACTCCTGGAACTTCCCTGTTGGTGAAGTGGTTTAAGACTTCATGCTTCACTGCAGGAGGCATGGGTTTGATTCTTGGTGAGCTAAGATCCCACATGTCTTATGGTGTGTATAATAAGTAAATAAATGTTTAAAAAAGTCACTCCTGAGAGAGGTATGAAAAAATAAAATTTAGAAATGGACTATATTTGTATTATCTTGGTAGAAAACCATAGTGCATTCACTCTTAGACTTAAATTATTACACCTCAAAGAAGAACAAATTAAGCAGGAGGGAAGTTTTCAATATAAATAATGAAGGCAAAAGTGAGGCTTGCATATGAAGATAAATTTGACTTCACAATGGAGTGATGAAGACTGAGATGGACTATTATTAAATTGTTAATCTGGAAAATTAGAACTAGCTTGGAAGATGAATATTGTTAGATAGGTGTATAATGAGTGGTTTGTTTAAGAAACTTAATAACACAGAAAGTGGTTAAAGCTCATAAACACCAGACCCAATTTAAATATTACAAAGCCAGAGACTTTTCCATCCCTAGTTCATTTCAGGTCAACAACCAACAACCATTTAATAATACTTGAACCTAATGGTTTAGGAAACTCCTTATTCTGTTCATTCATTCACTCAATATTTATTTATTGAACACATACAGAGTGTGCTTTGATCCACCCAACAGTGAGTTGTTGAGCATCTGCCACACTCAGGGGCTGTGGTAAGACTCTGTTGGGTGTGTACAAGTGAGTTAATCCAATTGTGTGTATATATACTGGAGAAGGAAATGGCAACCCACTCCAGTCTTCTGCCTGGGAAATCCTATGGACAGAAGATCCTGGTGGGCTACAGTCCATGGGGTCACAAAAGAATTGTACTTGACTTAGTTTCTGAACAACAACAACATGTATATGTATGGAGAGTACAGGGGGCCTCTGCAAAGAGAAACAGAATTGTGCAAACTCTTAGGATGCCATTTTTTGTTTGTTGCTTAGTCACTAAGCCTTGTCTGACTTTTTTGCAACCCCATGGACTATAGTCTTCCACGCTCCTCTGTCCCTGGGATTTCCCAAGTAAGAATACTGGAGTGGGTTGCCATTTCCTTCTCCAGAGGGTCTTCTTGACCCAGGGATTGAACCCACATCTTCTGCATTGGCAGGTGGATTCTTTACCACTAGTCACCAGGGAAGCCATAGGGTGCCATGGATAAGTGTAGAAGTATAAACCTAAATGTTTCTCTTGACGTGCTGATATAAATTACTAGTACTTAGGTTTTTTTGTCTGTTTTAATATAGTGAAACATTCTTTTTCATTTGTTTAAAGGTCCTAATCTGCCTTGTTAACAGACTCATTGTCATCCAGTGGCCTTGTAGTATAGCCAGACCCCTTTTAGATGCTAGAGCCAAATGATCTGGGTTCAAATTTTAGCTCTCTTGTTAACTGTGTTGCCTTGGAAAGCTGTTTAAGCCTCAGTTAATTCATCTTTTAAATAAAGATAATAGAAGTACCTACTTCACTCACTCACTTGCTCACAGAGACCTAAAAATTCTTACAGTGGAACCTGGCAAAGAGTGCTCTCAACAAGTGTTAGCTATAATTATAAGTACCATTTTGTTTTGACAGTTTAATCTAGAGTTTTAGTTTGTAAAGTATTGAAGTCAGAAACTTTTTATTATGAATAAACAATATCTCAAGTCTTTTTTTAGATAACAGGTAAAAAATATATCAGTAAAGAAAATCATTACAATGCATTAACCTGTGTTTATGTAATGAATACCAGTAGATAGAAATATCTTTCTATTTAAAATTATAGCGCAAAGAGATGATGTTTTCAACATTAAACTTTTTAGTTCAGGATCTAAAATATTTCTGTCCAGGTTGTCATTCTAATGTTAGTAATAATTTCCCTTTTTTTAAGAATCATTCTTAGGAAATAATAGTAAGCCAGACTCTACAGTAGGGCTTGGGAGAGGTTTTCTGTAAAGTGTCAAATTATAAATCTTAGGCTTTGCTGGCCATGCTTTCTCTGTCTCAGCCACTCATGTCTGCGATTGTATTGTGAAAGCAACCAGAGTGAATATGTACATGAATGAGGGGCTATTTTCCAGTAAAACTATGGGCACTGAAGTTGTAATTTCATATAATTTTCATGTGTCCTGAATTTTCCCCAGTTACTTCAAAACTTAAAAACCATTCTTATCTGTCAGGATTTATAAAAATGAGCAGCAGGCTGAGTTTGACATGCAGGGCATGCCAATTCCTGTTCTAGAGTTGTGGCTCTGTAACTCTCTGGCTAGATGATCTTGTGCTAGTTAATATTAAACCTTTAATTCCATCGTTTCAATAGGGATAATACATAAAAGTATTTACTTTATATGTAGAGTTGTTAGAAGTAAATGAAATAATCAATGTGAAGTGCTTAGCATCATCCCTGACACAGAGTGTTTAATAAATGCTATAAATTATTGTCATCTAGTTGAAACTCCCTCATTTTACACTGAGACTCTTGGGACCCTGAAAGGATAGCTGTTATTCTTAAAGTCTGTATGGCTTGTCAGTAGCATTAAAGTTCTTGACTTCACCTTCTCTTTCTACTGCCGAACCATGCTGCTTCCATAGAGGATTGTAATACCATTTAGTTCATTTAAAATACTGCTTGATAAAATTTTTCTGTTGGCTACAGTAGTAGTAGGTGCATGACATTATGCATTTGCTAAACTCTCAGGTCCTTTATAGCACAGAGTAAACTTCAGTATGTCCAGATTAAGCGAAAATCATTTCGGAGGTTGAAGGACTCCAGGAAGGAATGTGGATTGTGAAAGGAGAATATAATAATATAAATGTATGAAACCACTTATTAAAATTAGGAGGAGGGAACTGCTAACCTAAGTAACCTTCAAAATGAGTGGACTCTTAAGGAACTGCATATGAGCACTGTAGTCTAATTGTTACAGTTGTGTTCTATGAGATTACCACTTAATTGTGATCCTGAAACACAGAGACTACAATTGAACAATTAAGTAAATGAATGGTGGGAGACAGACTATTTACTGTCAGAGTAAGAATTTACAGATAGTCAAGGGAAGGAGGCTAGAATAATCCTTGTGGTGATGGATTAAAGTTGAAGTAATCAGTATGAATGTGTTTTTAGTTTGATACAGGTATAGGTGGTTGCATATACAAATTTTTAGAGGCTCGTACATAACATGGGTTTATATACGCACAGGTATATTTCTGTACAGAGAAGGTTAAAAACATAGGAGCATACCTAGTACCCACGTCGTGTTTTCTTATACCATTATGTAATAAAAGGAACTGGAGCTCCTTGGAGAAGTAGCTAACTCTAGGTTTGATACAGGACATCTACAAGATGAGCCTGAAGCAGCAGAAGGTAAGGAAGTACTACAACTCCCAGCACCAGCATTCCACATTGATGAGGATATGTCAGAGGAGCACGGGGACCAACTGAAAAAGCTCCCAGTGGCCAAAACTCAACGATTTGAGCAGCAAAATAAAGCAGCATTGGATTATAACTCATAACATAAAATCAATATTTATGACTCTATATTGGTCTAAATAAATGATTGAATAAATGAATATACTGCTTGGAATACTTCATTAGCGTGGCTTTATGCCCTTGGAGCCTCTGCTTGTTGGAGGTCCTTCAGACAATATTGGAATAGTTAAATATGTGGGAGTTTGGAGTCAGACTTGTTGGATTCCAGTCCTGGCTCTGTCACTTTGGCTGTGTGACCTTAGGGAGATCTTAAGCTTAACTGTTTTTTTTTTGTTTGTTTGTAAAATAAGGGTTATAGTGTTGTCTGTGTCATAAAAGAATTAAATATGTGAATGTATATATGAAGTACATATGCAAATAAAATGGCTTCTGGTTCTCAATAGAATGCGTGTACATAGTCTTATTGCATTTGATGCAAAAAAAATAAAAAATTTGAATTCTCAGTTGGAATTCCTTGTGATGAAGTTCCCTTACCCCCAAGCTTCTTGAATAGGTAAAAAAGTGTTTGTTGGACGCCTGGTTTGGTATAAACATATTTGCCTTGTTTATAATATCTGTGTATCTTATACAATAAAGATAATGAAAGTAATTATATTTGGTGTTAATAAAAATATCACGTCTTAAGTGACTGGAATACAGTGAAAAGCAAGAGCTGTTTAGTATACAGTTCACCTCATGCTTGTTGACAGATGGTTCATTGCCAGGGTGAATTACCTGAACTTTGATTTCTCAGACTGCCTTTGGTGAAGAAAGACTTCTCTGTTACCACCCACACTGGTTACTGTGTTCACCCCCAAAATGAAAACTGACTTTCAGTATAGGAAAACTGAATAGAAAAGTCAATTTTATAATATTGGCTGGTTATGAATGTCTCTTACCTTTTATTCTCAATAATAAATTCTCACCATTACTTTTGTAATAATGGACAGTTAACTATATGGAACTGATAAAGTTATCTCAGCTCTTTGTGAGAATCTCTATTTTTCGCAAATATCTATCAAGTAAGTTAATGTTAACTTCCTTTTGATGAGAAATAAACTGAATTGCTCAAGATTTGGGGCCTGTAGATTCAGTTCTGTAATTTCCCTTATACTGGTGCACATATTTCTCAGCTATCTCACTCTCTGAAAAAGGTAAGTGTTTTCATGAATTTAGCTGTGAAAGTTGTTAGAGTCACTAATTCTTCAGTAAGAGGAATCTTTAGCTTTGTTTTCAAATTTTTAATTTGATAAATTGTCATTAATTTAGATTGGGTTCTTTTCACCTTATCAAGTAAGTTAATGTTAACTTCCTTTTGATGAGAAATAAACTGAATTGCTCAAGATTTGGGGCCTGTAGATTCAGTTCTGTAATTTCCCTTATACTGGTGCACATATTTCTCAGCTATCTCACTCTCTGAAAAAGGTAAGTGTTTTCATGAATTTAGCTGTGAAAGTTGTTAGAGTCACTAATTCTTCAGTAAGAGGAATCTTTAGCTTTGTTTTCAAATTTTTAATTTGATAAATTGTCATTAATTTAGATTGGGTTCTTTTCACCAGAGACTTGTGAAATGTACTAGGGACCTCTAACATAGCCTAACATAAAGCAATTTTTTTAAATTACCATGTGAAAGGTCTACTGGCTACCTCAGGAAGCATTTCCTCCCTTTTGGATTTTTTTGATTTAGACTCTAATTCTTTAATTCTTAATTAAACTTGTTTGACCGGATGTCATGTCTGTGGTGTATACTGTAGAACTCCCTATAGGAAGTTGTGCTAGTAATTTATTATTTTGATAAAATGCAGTTTGTTCCCTGTCTTGATGAAGATGCTATTCTAGGAAGCTGAAATGATTCTTTACTAGAAGAAAGCAAACACATTGTAATTGTCATCATCCTTGGAAACATACTTCATTTTGATATATATTTTGATTTTATTCAGAAAGAAAAGTAGGAAAGCTAAACATAGATAAGTACTTTTTCTTTCTCACAATATACCTATAAGATAAGCAAAATATTTCTCTTTGCCATTTTAGAACTCTCTGGAAGGGCCATATTTTTTTAGCCAGGATTTCTTCATTCCATTTAAAATACAGATGTAGGGAGTTCCCTGGTGATCCAGTGGTTAGGTGGTTAGGACTCGGCGCTTTCATCAGGGTGGCCCAAGGACGATATCTTGTTGAGGAACTTAGATTCCGCAAGCCGAGTAGCAAGAACCATCCCCTTCCCAGTCTCCCCCCCCTCCAAAAAAAAACACAAAACCATGCAGGTGTAGTTTTTGTCTCAAACTTTGATTTGGGGAAACCCTGGGTTTGTTAAATTATTCCTATGCTCTTACAGTAGGAACTGTTGCTTTGCTTGGAGCAGGAGCTTTCTGGCCTTCCTGTCAGCCTATGTAGAGGCCACTGTCAGCCTGTGCTCTTTGAGGACAAGGTTTTTCCCTCCTGTTTAGTTCAGTTCTGGGACATAGTGGCTTTAACTTTTTAGTGCATATTCAGTGGTTTGAATGGAAAGTTTAGGTTCAACTAGAATATTTAAAGAGGACCTAATGAATCATTTTCCTCTTAACTTGCCATGTGTAGAGTGACCAGATACTGTTCAAAAGTGGATACTTTTGGAAGTGAGGAAAGAATGTTGGGAATTATGTTTCAGACAACAGGCATAAAATTGAACTGTCACGGGCAGACCCGCTCATAGGATCACTCTTGTCTCTGTTGTTTTATCATAGCAGAGTCTGCGGTAAAGAATTGGGTGGTGAAGAATTGGGGCTTTTGAGTCACTGGTAATACATCTGAGTTCTAATTCTAGCTCGGGCAAGTTATTTAACCTAACTAAAATGGGAATACAGTTTAAATTACCATGAGGATTAAATGAGCTAGTATTATTAAAGCAGGAGGCCATCTATGGGGTCGCACAGAGCCGGACTCGACTGAAGTGACTTAGCAGCAGCAGCGGCAGGACAGAAAAGCCCCTCGCACTAGTGGGCTCTTATTCAGTGATAGGTCCCTTGTCCTCCTCTCATCAGGCCATAACGAGAGTTGTACTTCCAACTGAGGCTGGCTTTGAAAGTTTTTTTTTATGGTTAAGGTTATGTGAAAGATTTCAATGAATGCAGAAATTTTTTTTGGCTGAGCCATTCAGTTTATTTTTTGTTAAAGTTGTATGATTATGGCGGGCAGGAAATAAATGCCTGTAGAACCTAATTACTCTTACTCTTTCAAAGCATTCATGAGAAAAAAAATTTTACCTTGATTATTTTTTGTAGAATTGCTAAACGATATTTTAATAGATTTTAATGGTTTATAAAATATAAACTATATAATATTTAATAGTAATGGAAATAAGTTGCTGGTAGTCTTTATTTCAGCTAAATGGAATGATAAAGATGTTTTATTGGTTAGGGAAAAATGATTTAAATGAGAATTTTATTAAATTTCTTGTCAGTATATTGTACAGATTATGTATTTTGGAATTTGGATTATTTTCCCCATGTTTTTTATATTCTGTAAATTTAATTCATTTTAATTATTTTTGAATTTTTTAAAAAGAAACTTAAGAAAAGCAGTTTTTGTTGTACTTTGTGCATTAGTACAAGGCTCCACATTGTGAACCAAAGAGGGGAGTATTCAGGTACTAAACTTCCACCTACTTCTGATGTTGCATATGATTTCTTACTTAGGAAACAACAGATAATGAGGTAATACAGAAAGACCTAGGGTAAAGAACACAGTAATAGCAGATCCAACTACGAGAACTAAGAGACATGGGAGTTAACTTAGTTGGACCAGTAAATTGTTGCTGCCTGTAAAATATTGGAGAGTTAGGGATGATATTTTAACAGTAAGGCATACTGGTTAAGCATAGCATATGTTAATGGGAACTTGTAGTATCTGTGTTGCCTGGTACTGCTGCTGCTGCTAAGTCACTTCAGTCGTGTCCGACTCTGTGTGACCCCATAGACGGCAGCCCACCAGGCTCTCCCGTCCCTGGGATTTTCCAGGCAAGAACACTGGAGTGGGTTGCCATTTCCTTCTCCAACCTGGTACTGGAGAAATACAAAAAATACTTTAAGGGCAGTGGCTGGGAATTGAATCCTAATCTGAAGAGCAAAAGGGAAAGTGTAATGAGGATCATCTGGAGTAATTCTGAGTGGCCTTGGAACCCAGCAGAATCCTGGTAAGGCTTTTGTGTTAGAGAGAATTTGCACCTTTATTTGGTGTAGATATGGCAAAGAGGGCTACTACGTCTGATTACATCTAGTTTGCAGTAATACCCTTTCTCTGCAGACTGTTAATACTATTGCAAACTGATAAAGAATGAAACCAAGCAAAGAAGGACTGACTAGTTTTTTTTAAAAGCAAAAGTTTTTAATTTTGATGGTCAGTTTATCAATATTTTCTTTCGTAGTTAGTACTTCCTGTGTACCCTATTAAATTTACCTACTCCAAAATCACAAGGATATGATCTTATGTTTTCTTTTAGAAACTTTGTCATTTTAACTTTTTAAGTCTGATTTGTCTCTCACATCACTTTTGTGTATGATATAAAGTGTAGGTGTTTGAAGTTCAGTCTCTCCTCCATGTAGATCTCCAGTTGTTCCAGTACCATTTGTCAAAAAAACCCCTTCCTTTCCCTATTGAATTGTTTAGTGCCTTTGTCAAGAACAATGTGACTGTGTAAGTATGGATCTCTTTCTGAACTCTCTTCTATATGTTGATTTGTCTATCCTCTGCCAAGGCAGCACCATCTGATTACACTGATTTCAAGAGTTACTAAAAGTTTCAGTGAACTCCCAACTTTAGCCATCTTTTCTAAACTTGTGTGGACTATTTGCATCCTTTGTATTTCCATATAAAGTTTAGATTGAGCTTGTCAGTCTCTTCAAAAACTGGGATTTGATTGAGAAATCTATAGGTGAACTAGACAGTGTACATGAAGGATGTTATAGTAATACATATATTTGACAAAAGAATTGTATCTGTGATATATCAAGGACTTAGTTACTCAGTAATAAAAAGACTGAAATTTTCTGAAATGTGGTTGAAAAACTTTAACAGACATTTCACAAAGGAATTTACACAAATGGCCATTAAGCGTATGGAAATGTACTCAACTTTATCAATCATCAGGGATGTACAAATTAAAACCACAGTGAGATGATATTATAATAAAAGTGTTGACAAAGATGGGAAGCAACTAGAACTCTTATTCATTGTTGGGGGGTGGGGAGTGTAAAATACTAGAGCAACTTTGGAAAGTTGTTTGGTGGTTTCTTTTAAGGATAAACATACACCTACCCATAACCTAGCAGTTCCATTCCTCCGAATTTACCCAAAGAGAAATGAAAACCCAAATATCCATCAGCAAGTAAATAGATAAATTGTGATTATATTTATTCTTGTAATGGAGTCTGGTTCAGTAACAAAAAGGAATGAACTGTATGTAGTAACATGGATGAATCTCAAAAACATACTCAAAGAAAACCTCAAAGAATTCAGATACAAAAGTACAGTATTTGTTTAGTCACTCAGTTGTGTCTGACTCTTTGTGACCCCATGCAGTATGATTCCCTTTATATAATAAATTTTTCATCTTATAGTGGTTCAACGATTGTTTGGATTCAAATCCACATTCCCTATTAAAGTGGTATAAACTTGAGCAAGTTACTTAACATGTAAGCCTTTGGCTCCTTATCTGTAAGTGGGATAATAATAGTAATAATCGTAGGTTCTCTGTGCCAGAGGTATTATATACTGTTAGAATTTTGTAAGAACCCTCCAAATGATATTTAAATTTGTATAGTGTTACAAATAATTTTTGCTTATTTTTAAACTTTTTTCCTGTGCAGAAATGGCACATTGTAACATTTATTGAGATATAATTTCTGACTGATAAAAGTTACCATTTAAAACGTATATAGTTTTAGTGTATTCATTGGTTTTAATATATTCACAGAGTTGGCAATAGTCACCTCAGTGTCAGAACCTTTTCATCAGCCCCCAAAGAAACCTCTGTTTGTTATCATCACATTCCATTCCCCACTTGTTGAGTCACTAGGTAGTATCTGATGTAAGAACCCTCCAAATGATATTTAAATTTGTATAGTGTTACAAATAATTTTTGCTTATTTTTAAACTTTTTTCCTGTGCAGAAATGGCACATTGTAACATTTATTGAGATATAATTTCTGACTGATAAAAGTTACCATTTAAAACGTATATAGTTTTAGTGTATTCATTGGTTTTAATATATTCACAGAGTTGGCAATAGTCACCTCAGTGTCAGAACCTTTTCATCAGCCCCCAAAGAAACCTCTGTTTGTTATCAGTCACATTCCATTCCCCACTTGTTGAGTCACTAGGTAGTATCTGACTCTTTTGAGACCCCGTGGACTGTATCCTGGCAGGCTCCTCTATCCATGGAAAAAGCCGGGCAAGAATACTGGAGTGGGTTGCCATTTCCTTCTCCAGGGGATCTTCCTGAGCCAGGGATTGAACTTGTGTCTCTTGTGCCTCCTGCTTTGGCTGGTGGATTCTTTACCACTGAGCCACCAAAGAAGCCCCTACTTAACCCTGTCCCAACTTCCTGTCCCACACAACCACTGATCATTTTTTGTTTCCTGTGGAGCTGCTGTTCTGGATACCTCATAAGTTAATCAAACAATATAAGTGCTTTGTTGACTGGCTTGTTTACTTAGTATAATGTTTTTAAAGTTCATCTGTGTTACAGTGTCTATTAGTAATTATTCCAACTCTCTCTAATGCCAAATATTCCATTGTGTGGATATACCACATTATATTTATCTGTTCATCAGTTGATGGACATTAGTGTTGTTTCTACCTTTTGGCTGTTATGAATATTACTATGAAGATTTAAGTGTTTTTTTGCAGACATATATTTTCATTTCTCTTGGATATACCTAGAAGTGGATTTGCTGGGACAAAGGTAAACATATGTTCAACTACTTGAAAAAGTATCAGACATTTCCTAAATGGCTGCACCATTTTACATTCCCACTAGCAGTACAAACTACAAAGGTTCTAGTTTCTGTATATCTTTGCCAATACTTGTTACTGTCTGTCTTTTCTGTTATAATCATCCTAGGGGTTTTATTGTGGATTTGCTTTGTATTTTCCTGGTCTCTAATGATGTTGAAGCATCTTTTCATGTACTTTTAGCCATTGAAATATCCCCTTGGGAAGAATATTTATTCACATCCTTTTCCCATTTTTAATTAATTAAAAAAATTGTTTTGGGGATTGCCAAACAGCATGGGGGAATCTTACTAGTTTCCTGATCAGGCATGGAACCTGCCTCCACTGCACTGGAAGTGCAGAGTCTTAACCACTAGACTGCCAGGAAAGTCCCCTTTGTCCATTTTAATTTGAGTACCTTTTATTACTGTGTTTTAAGAGCTTTGTAAAATATTCTGGATATCAATCAACTCCTTATTGGATATATGATTTGTGAGTATTTTCTCCTGTTAGTGAATTTTCAATTTCTTGAAAGTATGCCTTAAAGCACTAGAGATGATAAGTCCAGTTTATCTGTTTTTCCTTTTGTTGCTGTTGCTCTTGGTATATTATCTAAGAAACTGTTACCTCATCCAAGATCATGAAGATTTTTTCTCACATTTTCTTCTAAGAGTTTTATACTTGTAGCTCTTAAATTTAGGTTTATGATCTCTTTTGAGTTAATTTTTTGTCTGTAGTGCAAGGAAGGGTTCCAGCTTGATTCTTTTGTATGTTGCTGTACAGTTGTCACTGTGCCATTTGTTCAAAAGGCTGGTCTTTCCCCACTGGATTATCTTGACACCCTTGTTGGACATCAGTTGACTCTAAATGTAACGGTTTATTTCTGGACTCTCAGTTGTTCCATTGATCAATGTTTCTCACTTTATGTCAGCACCATATATCTTAATAACTACTTCAGCTGTGTGGATAATTTTAAAATAAAAGTATGAATTCTCCAACTTTGTCATTTCAAAGATTATTTTGGCTGTCCTAGGTCCCTTACGTTTCCATATGAATTTTATTGTATTTTTTATTGACTTTTTTCACTGCACTGTGGCTTACAGGATCTTAGTTCTTGACCAGCAATGAAACCTGGACCACAGCAGTAAAAGTGTTGAGTCCTAACCACTTCATCACCAGGGAATAACCTGAATTTTAGAATCAGCTTGTCTATTTCTTCAAAAAAGTCAGCTTGGATTTTTTATGTGTATGGTTGAGATGTTAAAAATGTTAAATCATCTGATCCATGAACTGTGAGATACTGTCATTTTTTTAGTTCTTTTAATTTCTTTCACCAGTGTCTTGCAGTTCTTGGTTAAGTGTGTATTCTTTTTGATGGTATTGTAAGTGGAATTATTTTCTTAGTTTTTCTTTCAGATTGTTCATTGCCAGTATATAAAAATATAATTGATTTTTGTATATTGATCTTATATCCTACAAGATAACTGAGCTTGCTTATTCTAATCATTTTTCAGAGCATTCCTTAGTGTTATCTACTCTCTGTACAAGATCATGTCATCTGTAAATATAGTTTTACTTCTTTCTTTTCAGTCTGGGTGCCTGCCATCGCTCTCTCCCTCCCTTCCTTCCTTTTCCTAATTGCCCTAGCTAGAATTTTCAGTCCAGTTTTGAATAGAGGTTGTGAAAGCAAACAGCCGTGTCTTGTTCCCGATCTTAAGGGGGAAGCGTTCTGTCTTTCACTGTTAGGTATGGTGTTAGCTCTGTTTTGTGTCAGTGTCCTTTATCAGGTTGAGGGAGTCCCCCACCCTGCCCTTTTTAAAAATTTTTTTATTTTTTGGCAGCACTCTGTGGCCTGTGGGATTTTAGTTCTCCAGCCACTGATGGAACCTCTGCCCCCTGCAGTGGAAGCATGGAGTCTTAAACATGGCTGTCAGTAGTGAAGACTGTACCTAGTTTGTTGACTGTTTTATTTTGAAATGATGTTGGATTTTGTCAAATCACTTTTCTGTTTCTGTTGAGATGATCAAGTGGGTTTTGTGCTTTAATGAGGTGTAACACATTGATTTGCAGGTATGACACCAACTTTGCATTCCTAGGATAAATTCTGCGTTAGTAATGGTATGTAATTTGGAGAAGGCAATGGCACTCCACTCCAGTACTCTTGCCTGGAGAATCCCATGGATGGAGGAGCCTGGTGGGCTGCAGTCCATGGGGTCACGAGGAGTCCGACATGACAGACACAACTGAGCGACTTCACTTTCACTTTTCCCTTTCATGCATTGGAGAAGGAAATGGCAACCCACTCCAGTGTTCTTGCCTGGAGAATCCCAGGGACAGGGGAGCCTGGTGGGCTGCCATCTCTGGGGTCACACAGAGTCGGACACAACTGAAGCGACTTAGCAGCAGTAGCAGCAGCAGTAATTCTTTTTATATATTGTTGGATTATGTGTATGATGCTTTTAACCCTTGAAAAACATGGATTTGAACTGCATGGACTCACTTATATGTGGATTGTTTTTTCAGTAACTGCATACTGCACCATCTGTAGTTGGTTGAATCCATAGATGCAGAACTGTGGATATGGAACCTTAGGTGCAGAACAGCATGACATGAATTTTCACCTGCAAGGAGGCTTGGTGGCCCCAAATCCCCATGTTGTTCATGGATCAGCTGTATTTTGTTGAGGATTTTGTATCTATATTAAAAGGATTATTAGTCTATGTAGTCTTTCCTTGGTACCCATGGGGGATTGATTCCAGAATCCCCTGCAAATACCAGAATTTGTGGAAGTTCAGGTCCCTTCTATAAAATGGTATAGTCAGCCCTTCATACCCATTGGCTCTGTATCTGGGATAGGAAGGGCTGACTTGTACTTTTCTTGTGATATCTTTGCCTGGTTTTAAAAATAAGGTAATGCAGATGTCATAGAGTTTCCTTTCTGTTACCTGGAAGAGTTTGTGAATGATTGGTATTAGTTCTACTTTAAATGTTTGGAAAAATTCACTGGTGGAGCCATTTGGCCTGGGTTTTTCTTTGTGGTTGGAAGCATTAAATATTAGGTGATTGTATTCATCACACTTTTTGTTTTTTAGTCATTAACTCATACAGAAGGACTCATATCCTAAACTCTGCTGTTTCCTCATTCAGAGTTACCAGTTCAGTTCAGTCGCTCAGTCGTGTCTAACTCTTTGCGACCCCATGGACTACAGCTTGCCAGGCCTCCATGTCCATCACCATCTCCCAGAGTTTACTCAGACTCATGTCCATCAAGTCAGTGATGCCATCCAACCTCTCATTCTCTGTTGTCCCCTTCTCCTCCCACCTTCAATCTTTCCCAGCATCAGTGTCTTTTCCAATGAGTCAGTTCCTCACATCAGGTGGCCAAAGTATTGGAGTTTCAGCTTCAGCATCAGTCCTTCCAGTGAACACTCAGGACCGATTTCCTTTAGGATGGACTGGTTGGATCTCATTGCAGTCCAAAGGACTCTCAAGAGTCTTCTCCAGTACCACAGTGCAAAAGCATCAATTCTTTGGTGCTCAGCTTTCTTCACAGTCCAACTCTCACATCCATACATGACCACTGGAAAAACCATAGCCATGATTAGATGGACCTATCTCAGCAAAGTAATGTCTCTGCTTTTGAATATGCTATCTAGGTTGGTCGTAACTTTCCTTCCAAGGAGTAAGCATCTTTTAATATTATGGCTGCACTCACCATCTGCAGTGATTTTGGAGCCCCCCAAAATAAAATCTGCCACTGTTTCCACTGTTTCCCCATCTATTGGCCATGAAGTGAGGGAGTTGGATGCCATGTTCTTAGTTTTCTGAATGTTGAGTTTTAAGCCAACTTTTTCACTCTCCTCTTTCACTTTCATCAAAAGGCTCTTTAGCTCTTCACTTTCTTCCATAAGAGTGATATCATCTGCATATCTGATCTTATTAATATTTCTCCTGGCAATCTTGATTCCAGCTTGTGCTTCATCCAGCCCAGCATTTCTCATGATATACTCTGCATAGAAGTTAAATAAGCAGGGTGACAATATACAGCCTTGACATACTCCTTTTCCTATTTGAAACCATTCTGTTGTTCCATGTCCAGTTCTAACTGTTGCTCCTGACCTCCATACAGATTTCTCAAGAGGCAGGTCAATTGGTCTGGTATTCCCATCTCTTTGAGAAATTTCCACAGTTTGTTGTGATCCACACAGTCAAAGGCTGTGGCATAGTCAATAAAGCAGAAATAGATGTTTTTCTGGAACTCTCTTGCTTTTTTGCTGATCCAGCGGATGTTGGCAATTTGATCTCTGGTTCCTCTGCCTTTTCTAAAACCAGCTTGAACATCAGGAAGTTCACGGTTTGCATATTGCTGAAGCGTGGCTTGGAGAATTTTGAGCATTACTTTACTAGCATGTGAGATGAGTGCAATTGTGCAGTAGTTTGAGCATTCTTTGGCATTGCCTTTCTTTGGGATTGGAATGAAAACTGACCTTTTCCAGTCCTGTGGCCACTGCTGAGTTTTCCAAATTTGCTGGCATATTGAGTGCAGCACTTTCACAGCATCATCTTTCAGGATTTGAAATAGCCCAACTGGAATCCTATCACCTCCACTAGCTTTGTTCGTAGTGATGGTTCCTAAGGCCCACTTGACTTCACATTCCAGGATATCTGGCTCTAGGTGAGTGATCACACCATTGTGATCATCTGGGTCATGAAGATCTTTTTTGTACAGTTCTGTGTATTCTTAGTATCTTCTGTGTATTCTTAATATCTTCTGCTTCTGTTAGGTCCATACCATTTCTGTCCTTTGTTGAGCCCATCGTTGCATGAAATGTTCCCTTGGTATCTCTGATTTTCTTGAAGAGATCTCTAGTCTTTCTCATTCTGTTATTTTCCTCTATTTCTTTGCACTGATCACTGAGGAAGGGCTTTCTTATCTCTTCTTGCTGTTCTTTGGAATTCTGCATTCAAATGGGTATATCTCTCCTTTTCCCCTTTGCTTTTCACTTCTCTTCTGTTCATAGCTCTTTGTAAGGCCTCCTCAGAGAGCAGTTTTGTTTTTTTGCATTTATTTTCCTTGGGGATGGTCTTGATCCCTGTATCCTGTACAGTGTCACGAACCTCTGTCCATAGTTCATCAGCCACTCTGTCTATCAGATCTAGTCCTTTGAATCTATTTGTCACTTCCACTGTATAATCATAAGGGATTTGATTCAGGTCATACCTGAATGGTCTAATGGTTTTCCCTACTTTCTTCAATTTAAGTCTGAATTTGGCAATAAGGAGTTCATGATCTGAGCCACAGTCAGCTCCCAGGTCTTGTTTTTGCTGACTGTATAGAGCTTCTCCATCTTTGGCTGCAAAGAATATAATCTGTCTGATTTCAGTGTTAACCATCTGGTGATGTCCACGTATAGAGTCTTCTCTTGTGTTGTAATTCAGAGTTATAGATATTTGTAAATCAGGCAGATTCCTTGTTTAGCATTTAACATAGTCTGACACTCATAAGTTCAAGAAGTTTTTTTCCTGAACTTCCATTGCACTTTATTTGTACATCTCTTAAATAACTTCCCATGTGTGCTTTTTATTCTCTTTTTATTCACTAAATTCTCTGAAGGAAATATCTTTTTCCACACTGAGTTCAGCAATTGAATTGCTGAATGAGTGAAATGTGACTTTAATATTCATGTGCAAATAACATCTCCATTCTTTTTTGGTCTATTTCTATCTTTAAAAATATTACAAAGTTTTTTATTTGGCCTGATCCTGCTGTTTGTGCCATAGCTCTGCGGATTATTAATGTAGCCTGTGGCTCTGAACTCAGTAAATCACATTCAGTCATAATAAGGTTGGGTTACAGATTGCCTGAGTTATGGAGGAGTGCAGGTGGGAAATCTACTTGCTTAATATTTGGCCTTTTAGAGCTTTAGCCTATAACCTGCTATAGACTGTCTTCAGTCCTTAAAATGCTCTAAAGCTATAGTTTTCACAAGAGCTGTACTTTAATTCAGCCTCTTCTGTACTAATATAGATAAATTTAGGAATTCTTCTTTTAAAAAATTTATTTATTTTTTAATGGAGGAGGATTGCTTTATAGTATTGTGTTGGTTTCTGCCATATATCAATATGAATCAGCCGTAGGTATATGTATTTTCCTCTCCCTCTTGAACCTCCCTCCCACCAGGAATGAACTGTCTTTAGATACCTGGCTAAGTCGGTGATTCTCATTCTGGTCTTCTCTTAAATATTTTGATGAGTGATTTTGCCATAAAATGGTCAAATAAATTGATGATTCCTCTTGAAAAGAGACTAAGCATATTAGCATATTGGAAATGTGAAGAATCTTAAGTCTGACTTTAATGCGTTGATATTTTTAATGAAAGTGAAAGTCGCTCATTCGTGTCCGACTCTTTGCGACCCTATGGACTACACAAGCCATGGAATTCTCTAGGCAAGAATGCTGGAGTGGGCATCCGATCCCTTCTCCAGGGGATCTTCCCAACCCAGGGATTGTACCCAGGTCTTCCACGTTGTAGGTGGATTCTTTACCAGCTGAGCCACCAGGGAAAACCCAGGAATGCTGTATTGGGTTGCCTGTCCCTTCTCCAGCAGATCTTCCTGACCCAGGTATTGAACTGGGGTCTTCTGCATTGCAGGCTGATTCTTGACTAGCTGAGCTATCAGGGAAACCTGATATTCTTAATATCCATGGTCATTTATTAGTATCAAGCTAGGACTCAGAGAAGGAAACTTTGGGAAATGGTTCTCTAAATGACTGGTGTGAAACTGACTTGGGGCGATATTTATAAAGAGAAATCGGGGGGGGGGGGCCGTATTATGAAGAATCTAAATGTTTAGATCTTTTGACAAATACTTAATAGCCAGAATTGTAGTATTTTATGAGGTGGTTGTGATATAGCATGTTATTACAACATTGCTGTTAAGAAATAAAGATTCAAACTCACCTCTTTCCCTTCAAAAACAAAATTAAAATTAAGCTAAAAACTGTTTCTTGGATTAGGCTCCCACTGAACAGAGCCTGTTCAGTTCAGTTCAGTCACTCAGTCATGTCTGACTCTTTGCGACCCCATGAATTGCATCATGCCAGGCCTCCCTGTCCATCACCAACTCCCGGAGTTCCCTTAGACTCATGTCCATCGAGTCAGTGATGCCATCCAGCCATCTCATCCTCTGTCGTCCCCTTCTCCTCCTGCCTCCAATCCCTCCCAGCATCAGAGTCTTTTCTAGTGAGTCAACTCTTCACATGAGGTGGCCAAAGTACTGGAGTTTCAGCTTCAGCATCATTCCTTCCAGAGAAATCCCCAGAGCTGATCTCCTTCAAAGTGGACTGGTTGGATCTCCTTGCAGTCCAAGGGACTCTCAAGAGTCTTCTCCAACACCATAGTTCAAAGGCATCAGTTCTTCGGCAATCAGCCTTCTTCACGGTCCAACTCTCACATCCGTATAAGACCACAGGAAAAACCATAGCCTTGACTAGATGGACCTTAGTCTGCAAAGTAATGTCTCTGTTTTTGAATATGCTGTCTAGATTGGTCATAACTTTTCTTCAAGGAGTAAGCGTCTTTTAATTTCATGAATCAGTGAACTAAAATGGACTGGAATGAGTGAATTTAACTCAGATGACCATTACATCTACTACTGTGGGCAGAAAACCCTCAGAAGAAATGGAGTAGCCATCATGGTCAACAAAAGAGTCTGAAATGCAGTACTTGAATGCAATCTCAAAAACGACAGAATGATCTCTGTTCATCTCCAAGGCAAACCATTCAATATCACAGTAATCCAAGTCTATGCCCCAACCAGTAATGCTGAAGAAGCTGAAGTTGAACGGTTTTATGAAGACCTACAAGACCTTTTAGAACTAACACCCCCCAAAAATGTCCTTTTCATTGTAGGGGACTGGAATGCATAATTAGAAAGTCAAGAAACACCTAGAGTAACAGGCAAATTTGACCTTGGAATGCGGAATGAAGCAGAGCAAAGACTAATAGAGTTTTGCCAAGAAAATGCACTGGTATAGCAAACACCCTCTTCTAACAACACAAGAAAAGACTCTATATGTGGACATCACCAGATGGTCAACACTGAAATCAGACTGATTATATTCTTTGCAGCCAAAGATGGCGAAGTTCTATACAGTTAACAAAAACAAGACCAGGAGCTGACTGTGGCTCAGATCATGAACTCCTTCTTACCAAATTCAGACTCAAATTGAAGAAAGTAAGGAAAACGACTAGACCATTCAGATATGACCTAAATCAAATCCCTTATGAGTATACAGAGCCTGTTAGCTCATCCCTATTCAGAAGTAGGGTGGCTTTCCCTGTTAGGTCTTTCATTTGGAGGAGGATGGAAATTCTCAGCTAAGAATTGGCCGTTGGTGCAGGTATCTTTCAGCTTCTTGTCTAGAAGTAACGCCTTGATCTCTTCTATCCCCATATTTATCTAAGCTTGCCTGGGAGACAACTTTATGGAGGATTCCCTGAAAGATATTCATTCAGTTCATGCATTCTTCTGTTGTTGTTCAATGGATAATAAATGATTGAATCCATTCTGCTTGTTTCTGTTTCCTGACTTTTGTTATCTTTGATTTATCTTATTTAAACTTTTATCTGCAGGTCTTGTGTCCAGGATGGACGTGGAGGCCTATGGTCATGACTATAGATTGTTTTTATATAGAAAGTAACATTAGAACTAGAGTTTTGTAGCCTTGACATTTAAGACTGTGTTTTGAAAAGCAAATTAATATGGTCATTTAAAAATATCAGAACCAAATAGATTCATTAGATAGGGATTCTTTGCCCAAATATTTTAGCAAGTTTATTTAGTGAGGGAGCTAAGGCATGCATGTATATGTACAGTTAGTCAACTGTAAGATCATGTAAGTGCCATCCTTTCTGTAAATAACCATATAGATGTTCAAAGAAGAGGAAAGTTTTAGCTAAGAATAATCTGAAAGTGTTCCTGGAACAGGGTATCTCATTTTGTCCTTGAGAGATTTCATCTCAACTTGGTGAGACGTATTACAGAGATGTTATTTATAGGATAAGGGCAAGGCAGTATCCATAAAGGCATAGCAGTGATTAGAGAATGCAAAGCAGTCAGCGTAGGACCATACATGAACATAGGTAGGTAAGTCTGATGTATGTCAGTTTGATTTGAAGGCAGATACTTTACCATGGATATCAAGCTTTATTTGAGAACTAAAGGGTGATCACAGTCCAAGTTGCAGGGTAATCAGGATTAAAGAGCCAGAGTTCAGGGTATGGACCAGGTCACTCAGTGGTGAATTGCTCTGACATCGTGTATTAATAGTTCTTGCATCCTTTGAAATTGCAATGAGAGCCTGTGGTTAGATGAATCTTAAAAGGCGCTCTTCACATGAAGATGGGGATGGATCTAACAGGAAGTTTAGAACCATTTTCAGGATGTTTTTAATTTGTGCACGCTACTGAATTTTCTACTTAACAGTGATTAAAATGGTAAATTTTATGTATATTTTATGATAAAATCTAATCAAGCACTTTAAAAATATTAATTGACTCTCCAGATATCATCATAAAACTTCTTGTGAAGAACTTCATATACCTCTTCCTTGAATCCTGTGGAAATAAGAGAGTGCTGTTTCATGTTTGCCGTTTCAGCTGTCAGTGGTGATATGCTACAAAGGCGATTCTGGGAGAATCAGATGATAGGACTGGGGTGTCCCAAGGGGCACATTGAGCATTGTAAGACTATACAAATAATTGATCTTTCCTGGACATAACTGGTTTTGAGTTCATGTTTAGTATACAGCCTAAATACTAAGGAATTATTTAAGAAATAGTTCCTTTTGAATTATGTAGTGTTTCTTTGTAGTTGTACTTTCACAGTTTTGTTGTTTTCAACAGCAGATAAATCAGTTTATATTCCCACTAGCAGAGTGGAAGTATTCTCTTTCCTCCACCCTCTTCAGCATTTATTACTTGTAGACTTTTTGATAGTGACTATTTTGATGAGTGTGAGGTGATACCTCATTGTAGTTTTGATTTGTATTTCCCTGATAGTTAGCATTGTTGAGCTTATTTTCACATGCCTGTTGGCCATCTATGTCTTCTTTGGAAAAATAACTGTCTAGGTCTTCCAAGCAGCAGCTTGATGTGCTTTAATTTGTATGTGTATTAAATGTGTTATATTATTATCTAAGATACTTCTGCTTTATTTTTTTAAATAGGTGTTTTTTTGTGTGTGTGGGTTTTAATGGTTACTTTTATTTATTTGGCTGCACTGGATCTTAGTTGCAGCATGTAGGATCTAGTTCCCTGATCCAGGTTTGAACCTGGATCCCCTGCACTGGGAATGCAGAGTCTTAGCCATTGGACAGCCAAGGAAATCCCTTGCTTTACTTTATTTATGTGTTTGTTTTTATTTTTGGTTGCACTGCATCTTTATTACTGATCACAGGCTTTCTCTAACTGTGGCAAGAGGCCGCTGCTCTTTGTTGCAGTACACAGGCTTCTCATTGCAGTGGCTTCTCTTGTTGTAGAACACAGGCTCTAGCACACGGCTTCAATAGTTGCAGCGTGTTGGCTCAATAGTCGTGGCCCATGGGCCTAGTCGCTCTGCGGCATGTAGAATATTCCCCAGGCCAGGGATAAAATGCGTGTCCTCTGCACTGGCAGGTGAACTCTTACCCACTGTACCGCCAGGGAAGTCCCTTTGCTTATAAACACCAAGTTTCTTTGAAATCATCTGGAATGGGTACATGTTAGGGCTCATTTGAAAAGCATAATGTATTGAAGTCTTTTATTAAAAGAAAAAAACTTTTATTTAAAAGTTTTTTATAAAGATTTTGATAAAAAGTATTTTAAGTATTTTTAACATTGTTTACTTTGTTACCAAGGCTGATATTTAATATACCTTGAAATTTACCTTAAGTTATAATTCAGTGATTTTTAGCAAAATTATAGAATTGTGCAACCATCACTACAGTGTTGGTTTAAAACATTTCCAACTCGCCTGAAAAAAAGATCTCTAGTATCCATTTGTAGTCGCTCTTCCTTTCAGTTCAGTTCAGTTCAGTTCAGTTGCTCAGTTGTGTCCAACTCTTTGCGACCCCATGAATCACGGCACGCCAGGCCTCCTTGTCCATCTCCCGGAGTTCAGTCAGACTCACATCCATCGAGTCAGTGATGCCAACCAGCCATCTCATCCTCTGTCATCCCCTTCTCCTCCTGCCCCCAATCCCTCCCAGCATCAGAGTCTTTTCCAGTGAGTCAACCCTTCGCATGAGCTGGCCAAAGTACTGGAGTTTCAGCTTCAGCATCATTCCTTCCAAAGAACACCCAGGGCTGATCTCCTTTAGAATGGACTGGTTGGATCTCCTTGCAGTCCAAGGGACTCTGAAGAGTCTTCTCCAACACCACAGTTCAAAAGCATCAATTCTTTAGCACTCATCCTTCTTCATAGTCCAACTCTCACATCCATACATGACCACAGGAAAAACTATTGCCTTGACTAGACGGACCTTAGTCGTCAAAGTAATGTCTCTGCTTTTGAATATGCTGTCTAGGTTGGTTTCCCAGCATCAGAGTCTTTTCCAATGAGTCAACTCTTCGCATGAGGTGGCCAAAGTACTGGAGTTTCAGCTTCAGCATCATTCCTTCCAAAGAACACCCAGGGCTGATCTCCTTTAGAATGGACTGGTTGGATCTCCTTGCAGTCCAAGGGACTCTGAAGAGTCTTCTCCAACACCACAGTTCAAAAGCATCAATTCTTTAGCACTCATCCTTCTTCATAGTCCAACTCTCACATCCATACATGACCACAGGAAAAACTATTGCCTTGACTAGACGGACCTTAGTCGTCAAAGTAATGTCTCTGCTTTTGAATATGCTGTCTAGGTTGGTCATAACTTTTCTTCCAAGGAGTAAGTGTCTTTTAATTTCACTGTCCTTTACCTTGTATATCTATAGATTTCTTTTTCTGGGTATTTTGTATAAATGGAATCTTACAGTATGTGATCTTTGGTGTCTCCCTTATTTTATTTAACAAAATTTCGAGGCTCATTCATGTTATTGCATATATGAATTGTTTATTCCTTTTTATTGCTGATTAGTATTCCATTGTCCAGGCCACATTTTGTTCATCCATTCACTATCTGATAGACATTTAGATTATTTCAGTTTTTGACTATTACAAGTAATATTGCTGTGAACATTCACATAAAAGGCTTTGAATGGTGGGTGTGTTTTTATTTCTTTTGAATAGATAACAAAGAGTGGAAGTGCTAGATCACATGGTAGCTCTGTATTCAAATTTTCAAGCAACTGCCTAACTTTTCAGTAGTGGCTCTAATATCCTACATTTTCACCAGCAATGTATGAGGGTTTAAGTTTCTCCACATCTTCCCTAGCAGTTATTATCTTTTTACCAGGACCATTCTAATGGGTGTAAATGGTATCCTTCTGTAATTTTAATTTGCAGTTTTTGATGTTGAGCATCTCCATGTTCTATTAATCATTTGTATATCTTCTTTGGTAAACTATCTGTTCGAAGTCTTTTGCCTGTTTTTTACTTGACTTATCTTGTTTAGTTGCCAGAGTGCTTTCAGTTCAGTTCAGTCGCTCAGTCGGTGTCCGACTCTTTGCAACCCCATGAATTGCAGCACACCAGGCCTCCCTGTCCATCACCAACTCCGGAATTCACTCAAACTCATGTCCATCGAGTTGATGATGCCATCCAGCCATCTCATCCTCTGTCATCCCCTTCTCCTCCTGCCTCCAGTCCCTCCCAGCATCAGAGTCTTTTCCAATGAGTCAACTCTTCGCATGAGGTGGCCAGAGTACTGGAGTTTCAGCTTCAGCATCATTCCTTCCAAAGAACACCCAGGGCTGATCTCCTTCAGAAGGGACTGGTTGGATCTCCTTGCAGTCCAAGGGACTCTGAAGAGTCTTCTCCAACACCACAGTTCAAAAGCATCAATTCTTCAGCGCTCAGCCTTCTTCACAGTCCTACTCTCACATCCATATATGACCACTGGAAAAACCATAGCCTTGACTAGACGGACCTTTGTTGGCAAAATATCTGAAATTATGAGAGTTTTTTCTTATAGAATGAAGTTTTATAGTTTGAGGTTTTACACCTGGATCTCTGAACCATATTGAATGTTTTTTTTGCATCGTATGAGGTAAATGGTTTAAATTCAGTTTTTTGTATGTGTTATATATTCAGTTGTCCAGCACAATTTGTTGAAAAGACTATCCTTTCCCCTACTTGCCTTGGCACCTTCATTGAAAATGAATTGCCGTGAATATGAGGTTTATTTCTGGATTTTTCAGATCTGTTTCATTGCTATGTGTGGTTATCCTCATACCAGTATCACACTGTCTTAATGACTGTAGCTTTCTTATAAATACATTTAAAATCAGACAGTATAAATCATTCAGTCCTGTTCTTTTTCAGAATTATTTTGACTATTCTAGGTTCTTTGAGTTTCCATGTAAATTTAAGAATCAGCTTGTCAATTTCGGGTGGGACCGGGGGCAGGGAGAAGGAGAAAAGCCTGCTGGGATTTTTATAGGGATTATGTTGAATCTGTAGCTCAATCGGGAGAATTTTTAACATTCTCTTAAGAAAAAATTAAGGGAGTATAAGAGAAAGATTATATTAGGAAAAAATTTTAAATCTATAATAAAAATAAAAAGGCCCTGTCTCTGGTGGCTAAGTGGTAAAAAATTTGCCTGCAATTCAGGAAACCTGGGTTTGATACCTGGGTTGAGAAGATCTCCTGGAGAAGGGAATGGTAACCCACTCTAATATTCTTACCTGGAGAATCCCATCCACAGAGGAGCCTGGCAGGCTACAGTCCATGGGGTCACAAAGAGTCCGAAATAACTGAGTGACTAATGCTTCATAATAAAAAGAGAAGACAACTCAGGATAAAGATATTTTGGTTTCCTTTAAAGATTATACCTGAATTTATTGGATTATCAACTTTACAAAATAATTTACTGTTAATATTTGTTAGTAGTCAATGTATATCAGATGGTGGGCTAATTGCTCTGTATTGTCCCATTATTTAATCCTGGCTCAACCCCGTAACTCTTTAAAGAGACCCAGTTATGAGGTAGAAGATGTCACATGAAAGAGAGTTGGGGGAAAGTTGTCATGTCGATTCTCTAGTGAACATGTCCTGACTCTAAAATTCTCCGTAACAACATAAGGTAGCAAAGAAAATGCTCAGATTTCTCACTCTCACTTTTATTCTCTTTGCACCAGTTTTTAAAATCATCTCTAAATCTTTATATAGTTAGTGGCATAGTTATAAGAGAGTGTATAGTAAAATACTTTGCCAGTGTATCTAATCCTTTGTAAATGGATTACAATTACTACCTCACACATATGTATGAATGTAAATAGAAAATGAAAAAGGAAGTAGCTGTTTGGAAGGGTGATGCTGAGAACAAGTGCTCCTCAATGAGATGTACAACAGTGAATCTATGATACAGATTTGGATAGTTGTGAGTAGTTATTAAAAGTATCATGAATTTCATAATGATAGATGACAGCCTTTCTATATTTTGATTTTTTTTTCATCCTTTTAACTTCTGCCTTTGCATTAGGAGGCAGTGTCTTATCATCTGTAGACTTATATTTTGATTTCTCTTCACATTGATAGCAAGCAGGCAAAATAAAGGGAGAGGGAATAGCATTTCATCTTTGTACTACTTATCTCCATTCTGCAGCCGTGCAGTCGGAAACCCTTGTGCATGAAGACAGATTTGTTCTATGGCCTCGGAGTTGGGTGCCGGGGACGATGGCGGCTTCACTGAGCTGGCAAAGCCCCTCTACCTTCAATACCTGGAGAGGGCCCTCCGATTGGACCATTTCCTGCGACAAACATCAGCCATCTTCAACAGGAATATTTCTAGGTATGGTATTCCATCTTCCCAATGTAATGTTTTACCACATTTCTGATTCCCGTTATTCCTATAGATTTTAGGGTTAAAATATCTTACTGGTTTTAGAATTTTTTTTTTCCTTTCTTTCAAATAAAATACAGTCAGCTTAACCAAAGGATCAATTTCTTCTGTTAAGTGTTTAGTCTACTAGTCATAAATTATTTTTCTGGGTCAGTTTTTATTGTGGATTCATCATTCTTGATTTTGTAGTGATGAAAGTGAAGATGGACTGGATGACAGTAATCCTCTATTGCCTCAGTCTGGAGATCCCTTGATACAAGTTAAGGAAGAACCTCCAAATTCATTGCTTGGTGAGACTTCTGGAGCAAGCACTTCTGAAATGTTAAACACATACTCATTGAATGGAGTTCTACAGTCAGGTTAGTGTGGTATGAGATCCCTTTTTGAACTATCAGTTTTCTTTGGTCAGTTGTCCTTTCTTTTTTTTTTATTCTTTGTATTTCTTTACACAGAATCAAAATTTGACAAAGGGAATTTATATAACTTCTCTAAGTTGAAGAAAAGCAGAAAGTGGCTAAAGGTAAGAGATAAGGTAGAACATTTATAATTTAAATAACCCACTAAAATTACAAATAGAAAAGTAACTAATTAATTTTGGTACACTGGCAGAGATTTTCCTAGACATGAGTTTTTTATTCTGGGTGGTATTTGAAGAGATTATAGAGAAAAGTCTAGAGGACTCAGCAAAGTTCATTTTAACAAAATTTTTAGGAATAAATCTTTATGCTAAGCAAGGGAGTACAGAAATATATTGGATAAGATCCTTGCCTTTACTGGCTTATAAGGACAATTTATTTTTTATTAGTATCTGAGTAGTTCATTCATTCAGCAGATGTTGATTGAGGCATCCTGCCTTAGGCAACATTATTGTACATAGATACATAGAGTTCCCACCCTGAGTAGCTTACATTCTAATGGGGGGAGTAAGCCTGTACATAAGTAAATAGTTTCTTTAAAGAGGTAACATTTTAGCTGAATGATCAGAGAGAACTCTGTAAAGGTTTAAGATAAAAGCATTTCAGTAAGAAGGAAAAATGGCAGAAGTCCTGAGAGAGGAAGCAGCTTGGTATGTTTGGAGAAGTAAAGAAGGCTGATACAGCTGGAGTATAGTAAGAGGATAGTAGAAGCTTATCATATTGGGCCTTGTACACTGTGTAGAAGAATTTGTATTTTAACTTACAGTGGTAAGCAGTTGGGAGTATTTGTAAGCAAGGGAGTGACGTAATCTCATTTACACTCTTACAAGATTACTGTCATTAGCTCAATTCAATTAAGGATAGCCTTTCTTCTAATGAAACTAATTATTTCTCTGTTTTACACTTTTTTTGTGAAGAGTTCAGTGTGGTTTAAAGTTATCCTTTCATTTTTATCACCAGGGCATTTAAAAGACCCAGTAAAGTCCTGATTTGCTTCATGTCAGTGAGATTTTAAACTGTTGGGAGTGTAGTAACCTCTATGCTTCGCCGTCGTATTTTTAAAGATCAAGATGTAATTCACATGCCGTTAAATATTCCCTTTTAAAATTTATAATTTAATAACTTTGAGTACATTCATAAAGTTATTGCAGCCATCAACACTGTCTAATTCAAGAACATTTTTGTCACCCCAGAAAGAAATTCTACTCATTAGCAGTTACTCATTCTCTAGTTTCCCAGCCCTTCACAACCATTAATCTGTTTTCTGTCTCTGTGGATTTGCCTGTTCTAGACATTTCATATAAATGGAAAAATTAAATGTGGCCTTTATTGTCTGGCTTCTTTTACTTAGCATAATGTTTTCAAAGTTCATTCATGTTACAGCACGTCAGTACTCCTTCCTTCATTTCAGTTGCCAAATAATACTTTGTTATATGGATAATACCACGTTTTGTTTATCCATTTGTCTGTTAATGGATTTGGGGATTGTTTCTCCTTTATCAGCCATCACAACTAGCATTCTATATTCCCTTTTATGCTATACTAGTTTTTTAGCTTTTGTTTAGTTTTTTGTCTTGGATTTGACATTTAGTTAAATTATCTTATGTGTAGTATATATACTAAGTGAAATTTAGCCTTGTTGCTTTTGATAGCATTTCTCATGTTTTAGTGCTTTTTACTTGGGGATCAGTAGGTTTCAGTTCAGTTTAGTCACTCAATCATGTCTGACTCTTTGTGACCCCATGAATTGCAGCACACCAGGCCTCCCTGTCCATCACCAGTTCCCGGAATTCACTCAAACTAAGGTCCATTGAGTTGGTGATGCCATCCAGCCATCTCATCCTCTGTCGTCCCCTTCTCCTCCTGCCTCCAGTCCCTCCCAGCATCAGAGTCTTTTCCAATGAGTCAACTCTTCGCATGAGGTGGCCAAAGTACTGGAGTTTCAGCTTCAGCATCATTCCTTCCAAAGAACACCCAGGGCTGATCTCCTTTAGAATGGACTGATTGGATCTCCTTGCGGTCCGAGGGACTCTCAAGAGTCTTCAACACCACAGTTCAAAAGCATCAGTTCTTCAGCACTCAGCTTCTTCACAGTCTAACTTTCACATCCATACATGACCACAGGAAAAACCATAGCCTTGACTAGACGGACCTTAGTTGGCAAAGTAATGTCTCTGCTTTTGAATATACTATCTAGGTTGGTCATAACTTTTCTTCTAGGGAGTAAGCGTCTTTTAATTTCATGCCTGCAGTCACCATCTGCAGTGATTTTGGAGCCCAGAAAAATAAAGTCTGACACTGTTTCCACTGTTTCTCCATCTATTTCCCATGAAGTGATGGGACCAGATGCCATGATCTTAGTTTTCTGAATGTTGAGCTTTAAGCCAACTTTTTCACTCTCCTCTTTGACTTTCATCAGGAGGCTTTTTAGTTCCTCTTCACATTCTGCCGTAAGGGTGGTGTCATCTGCATATCTGAGGTTATTGATATTTCTCCTGGCCATCTTGATTCTAGCTTGTGCTTCTTCCAACCCAGCATTTCTCATGATGTATTCTGCATATAAGTTAAATAAGCAGGGTGACAGTATACAGCCTTGACGTAGTAGGTTTAATTGATACTTTTTTGTTTTTCAGTTGAATTGGTAAAGAATAGTATAAGGAAAACTAGGATGATTATCTTCCAGCTGTTTTTGTCATTTTGAAAAGTGGGAAAAAAATCCTTGGATTATGAAAGTAATTGTTTCATATCAGAGTTTCTATTTCCATTTCCTCCCTTTTTCAGAGCATTTTGCTGAGTGATGAATCCAGTGAGGCAGATTCTCATAGTGAAGACAACGATGAAGGAGAAGAAGAAGATGATGACGAAGAGGAAGAACTCAGTCTCAGCAGAGAAGATCTTCATAATATGTTGCGACTACACAAATATAAGAAACTTCACCAGAATAAGTATAGTAAAGAGAAGGAGGTAAAGAGTTCCAGGAGAAATCTCAGGTTTTCATGCTGGGTGTTTACCCTCTGGTTTATATTAATTGTAACTATATCTTTCTAACTTATATATTTAGATGGTGGTTGTAGTTGTTCTAATAATTGAAAAACATTTCACATGCCAAAACATTCAGTGTTTTAATGTACACCATTCAGTTCTTGGTATATTCTAGAACTTGTAACTGTCATCACTATCTAATTTCAGAATATTTTCTCCAAAAAGAAGTCTCATTCCCCTTAGTTCTTGCTCCTCATTCTGTTTTTCAAAAAAAATTTTTTCTTTTTTTAATTTTGTCTGTTCCTTGTAGCTTAAGGAATCTGTTTCCTGGTAAGAGTTTGACCTAGACCACGGAAATGAAAGCCTGGAATCTTAACCACTTAGCCACTAGGGAACTTCCCTCCCATTCTCTTCATTCCGCTCTGCTCCAGGCAGCTATCAATCCATTTCTCTATAAATTGCCTAGTCTAGACATTTGTACAAATGGAACATGTGGTGCTTTATGTCCAGCTTCTCTCACTTAGCATATTTTCAGAGTTCATTCATGTTGTAGCATGTATTATTAGTACTTCATGCCTTTTTATTACCAAATAATATTCCATTGTATGGACATACTGTATTTTATTTATCCATGCATCATTTGATGAACCAATTGGATTGCTTCTACTTTTTGAGCTTTATGGATCATAGCTATGAATATTGAGTTGTTTCACTTTTTGGCTTGTATGAATAATACTGCCATGAAGATTTGTGTATAGGTTTTCTGTGTGAGGATATGTTTTATTTCTCTTGACCATACACCAAGGAAAAGAATCACTGGGTCACATGGTAACTGTGCTTTTGGAGGAACTGTCAGGCTGTTTCCAAGGCACCATTTAAAATTCTTATGGTTGCTTTTCTAATGCAGTTGTTTTTTTGAAAATGTTCCTATCTTGGAAAAAACTCCCTTTCTTCACATAATAACATTAGATTGATGATATAAGTGGCAGCTATTTGAATGCTGTTATCAGTGCCTTCTGATTTTTGTCACAAGTCTCAACACTTTGTACATAATGAGTAATAGGATATTTGAAGACTTAAAAGCTTTCCACCATTAAGGTCCAAAGTTAGTTTAGAAAGCTTTGAATAATACGTTAAAAGTTATCAACCTGTAGAAGTGGCAGATAGTAAGATATATGACTTCTGACTTAGACAAGGCGTTCCTTCTTAAAGTACAGTGCTGAGGCAGTTGGTATTCAAAATATTGGAGAAGGAAATGACAACCCACTCCAGTATTCTTGCCTGGAGAATCCCAGGGACAGAGGAGCATGGTGGACTACCGTCTGTGGGATCAGAGTTGGACATGATTGAAGTAACTTAGCAGCAGCAGCATTCAAAATATTTGGTTTTGTTTTCTTTTTAAATTAAAGTAAAATGCACATGTGGAAAAGTTCACAGATTTTAAGTGTGCAATTCGATAAATGTTTTAACAGATCTTGTAGTAGTTCTTCACGGCACTCCTCTATGCTAGGTTCAGTCCTTGAGCAATTCATTTGGCTATAATTCAGGAAACAGATTCAACAATGGACTACCCAATTTTATTTATTTATCATCATGGTTACCCATTGAACTTTGGAAGTCAATTTAAATGAAATGTTTGAAAAGATTAATTACTCTTTGGACAGGAAAAAGTAGATTATTTGTACGTTTGAATTCTGGTAACAAAAACACTATGTATAATATTGTCAAACTCTCTTAGTGGAAAATGAAGAGAGAAGACTTCAAACAGTGAAGAATTGGATGGCTGGGGACTATTCAAACCAAATATAAAACTAAGAGCTGGAAAAGCAGGTTTAGGAATCTTAGTAAATCTGAGGACCTGTTGGTAATAGAAATATGTTTGTTTCTTGTTGATGAATTCAAGAGGAGACCTTTCAGCAATGACAAATATGTGTCAGGACAAAGTAAATACTCTGGTGGAGACTCAGAATTATGAAGGATTGTTGTTTGTTTGATTTTTTAAGTTATTTTCAACAACTTGCTGTGTGCATAGCCAGTGAAACCATTTTGTTTTGAAGTTAAGGAAATAATTCACTTTGATGTATTAGATCTTCATTGGTCCCTTTATACTATAAGAATACATACATGGGAAGAATAGTTTATGTAGCAGCTGTGATTTTTCCTCTGGAATGGCTTTTTTAAATAGAGATGATTTGAAGACTGAGCTGTAAGAGAGATGGGCCCTTCTAAGCATCATGTCTTTGCCTGTTTTAGTTGCAGCAGTACCAGTACTACAGTGCAGGGCTGCTCTCCACCTATGACCCTTTCTAGAGCAGCAGCGGCACCTTCTAGGACCCAAAAAAAAGAAATTCAAGGAAGAAAAGAAACTTAAAGGTAAGCATATTGACTTGCCTTCTACCTTTACTCATTCTCAGTTCCAGGTACACTGGGACTTTGAACATAATCCATGTAGTAGAAATTTGCTTCATCTGAAGAACCCTAGCCTCCTCTATCTCATTACTAATTTTAACTAAACTTATTTTGTTTGGTTTGTGATCTTTTCTAGAATTATGAAGACATCAGAACTATAGATTCTTTGCCAGAGGTTTAAGCCGATTAGTTTATTCCTTTTTTTTCTTCTACATACTGTCTATATAGTGAAAGTATTCTGGGAGAGAAAGAAGCTGGTTACACAGGGAGGTATGAGGAGTAACCTGAAGTATTTGGAATAAGTTATAATTGTTGCTGTATGTAGTGATTTAAAATAGATCACCTCCTGATCTTCAGGAGTGTTTGTTAGCATGTTTGCCAGGAAATGTCTTTTCCTCTCTTGAGTTCCAAGCGTCTGGAAATCAGGAAGGAAATAGGAAAGGAAAGTTTTAGACTGTCTGTACTAGGCAGATTTTATTCCCCTAAAAACGCTATTCAGAAAAACTCTTTTTAGCCTTCTTCTCTTGTTTCTTCCACATCGTCCTTGTTTTATCTCTGTAGTCTCTCATCCTTCTGCGCTCCCTTTCAAGCTAGGTTTTTCTTTCATGTATAATTTTCTTTTCACAGATCTTAGTGTAATGCCAGCAAATACATTATTTCTTTCTCTGTTATTTTTCTTTAGTCACCTCATATTGCCACCAAATAGAAATATTTCCTTCCTTCTGATTATTACTTGAGCTCATGATAGTTCGTAAGCCTCCCTTCCTATTGTTGGGTTCAAAAGAAATTTAGTTCTCAACATTCTCTTATATTTTTCATTCATGTAAACGGAGTATCCAGTGTTCTTTTCCAAGGTAGTGTGATCTTGGAATATTCATGGACCTGGATAGATAAAGGGATAAACATTGCTAGTCTAAGTGGATGAGAAAAGAATCTTGATTTTTCTTAAACTGATAAGGTTGTTTTATGACTTTCTCCTGTGGAAGAGAAGGCAACCTTCTGAGAGTCTGTTCCTTTGCAGCTAAGTTGAAAAAAGTGAAGAAGAAAAGGCGAAGAGATGAAGAACTTTCCTCTGAAGAATCCCCTCGTCGCCACCACCACCAGACCAAAGTCTTTGCCAAGTTCTCTCATGATGCACCTCCTCCTGGCACCAAGAAGAAGCACTTATCCATTGAGCAGCTCAATGCCCGTCGCAGGAAAGTGTGGCTCAGCATTGTGAAAAAGGAACTACCAAAGGTCAGTCTGCCTCCAGGTAGAATTTTCTCTGCCTGCCCTCCAAAAAGAACCTGGGGGAGCTGGATTCTTTCACAAGATTCAGGAAGAAACTATCTATTGGAATTAGGAGAATCCTGGATAGTTCTCTCCTTGGTTAATTGATTTTCTAGAATTTGATCAGGATTCATAAGATAATTGTTGTGTTATGCTCCTTTGCCAAAAAAATGGAGGGAGACCTCTTTGAGGAAGAAATACAGTTTTCTTACATAAAATAATAGAAACTTGACAGCAAAATTTAAAGTGATAATACAGGAGATTAAAACAAAATGATGGAGATTTGTTTTCTTAGACACCGTAAACATGTAGATGTTACTGAATAATCACAGGTATTAGAAGAAAATGTGAATGATTAGGAAAACCGTGTATAAGCATTCATTTTGCTCTTTTAATTTGTTTGAATGTTTTTAGTTTGATTTACTAATTTCAAACTTAAAAGTTGCAGAAATAATGCAAGGAATGTCTGTATTCCTTAGATTCACCAGTGGTTTGCATTTTATGCAATTAATTGCTTCATTATAAATTGAGTGCAATCTCAATTGACATATGAACAGGATATTTTATGAATTTAGAAGCTGATTCTAATCTCTGTGGAAAAAGTCAATATGCAAGAATTGCTAGATGAAAAGTAAAAAAACCTTCCCAAATGGTAAAACATACTGTAAAATCTCTGCAATCTAAAAATAGTGTGCTATTGACACATGAATAGGCAGATAGACTAGTACACTTAATAAGTGGTGCTGGACAACTAGATAGCCTTTTCAAAAAAAAGGTAAAATTAGGTCTGTGTTTCACACATATACTCTAAATGGATTTGGGATGTCAGTATAAAAAAATTAAATCATACAAATGTTAGGATAAAACGATTGCATTTCTATCTAATTTTTGTGTAGGAGTTTATAATTCAACATCCAGAGGTAATATAAGAAAATACTCTTAAATTTGACCACATAAAAATAAGTTTTTGTCTGACAAAAGACAGCTGACAAATTGTGAGACATTATTTACATTGAATACTATAGATACAAGGCTGTTGTCTCCAACACAGAAAGAACTTAAAAATTGAGGGGAAAAATTACCACAGATTCAGTTAAAAGTATCTCATAATTGAGGTAATACAAATGAAAAACTACTTAGGTACCCTTAGACAAAAATAAAGCTATTTGTCACCTATTACACTGGCAAAAATTTTAAAATACAACAATTCATTCTATTAAGAAGCTTCTGGGCAAACTGGTGGTCTCATTACTGCTCGGAGTACAAATTAGAATTGTATTAGAGGGAAAGTTGGCAACAGATACATTTACCTTTCAAATCAGTACTTCCACTTCTAGGAATCTACCTTAAAGTAAACACACAAAATACATGTAAACGGGGTTATTCATTGTAGCATTATTTGTAATTGCAAAATAATGAAAACAGTCTAAATGTCCATATATGGGGCTTGAATTAAACGATGACAAGTCTACTCAGTGGATTATCACACTGCTGTTGAAGATTGAGGAAGACCTCTCTGAGCTGATATAAAGTAATTTCTAGGACATACAGTTAAATGAAAGAGGCAAAACATTAAAAAGTAAATATACCCTTCATGTGAGAACAAAGGGAACGTTAAGAAAATGCACAAATAACCTGTTCAAAAGAAATTCAAGAAGGATGAACCACAAATTAAAGTGATTGATTCCTTATAAAGGTCAGATGGGAAGAGGTTAGAAAGAAGGGAAGGAATGGGAACAGAGTAGCAGGGATGAGGAGGAAGAAGTCTTTGAGTGTGTCTTGTACAAGGCTGATTTTCAGAACCATGCTCATGTTTTATGTGTCTCTGACATCAAAATAAAATATCAGGCCAGTCAGGATGTGGCTGGAGAGGGAGGTTAGGGGGATGTGTGGGCAAAATGGAATAAAAATAGGAAAAATACACCTAACTGTATTAGAAGTGAGTAATAAAGTTACAGGGAGTGTCGAATAAGGAACTCATATAAGTAACTGAGGGAAACGGTGTTTTGATCAGATATGAAAGGGTAAGGACTGATGGAACTATACGTAAATGCCATGATTGACACAGAAAAAGTGTTTCTTCCAGGGGTCTAGGTTAGCAGTTTTGAAACTACTTTATATGTATGTTAGCATTGAACAAATAAGTAAATATATTGTATGTGAGAGCCAGTTTTCACTGCTGGAGAAAGAAATTAAAAGTAAGAAGGAAGGGGAAAGTTAAAATGAAGCCCATGAAATTTGATTGGAATCAGAGGTATCAGTATAAATTCATGGTTTTATATACACACCCAGATACGGAGATATACTTGGTTGTGTATGTATGTTTTTTTTTTTCTGCCTCTAGTAGCAATGACACCCTAGTAACATGAGGATACCTGGCAACCAGGTCTTGGTTTCTAAACAACTTTTATTCTCTAATAAAAGGAATCAGGGCTCCTTAAAGAAGTACCATATTCCAGAACTCAGCAGGGAGAATACAAAATGAACCTTAGGGAATTTTCTCGTGGTCCAGTGGTTAGAACTTGGTGCGTCTATCCCTGGTTGGGATACTAGGGTTCCACAAGCCACATAGCACATCCTTTACTCACCCTTCTGCCCCCTGTCCTCTCCTACCCCCCGCCTAAAAAACCAGCAAAATGAACCTTAAAACACTTTTAATTGCTGCTAGAAAGTAAGGAAGTTCTAAAAAAAGCTGGAGGGGAAGCAGGGGTTTGTCAAAAGAACACAGGAACAAACTTAAAGGACCACTTCATGGCCAAAGTTGGAATAATTTGAGCAACAAAATAATAATGATACTGAATTTTAACCCATAGAATAAAAAAATAGTAATCAGCCCATACTTCATAAATACCTGAATAGACAAAGGTGTAAATAGAGCATCTCTGTCTTTCAGTATCAAATTCAGTTATAAATATAGAAGGAAAGAAGAAAATAAAATTATCCTTATACAGATACCACAGTAATACTTGTTGCAGACTAGATGCGTTTATGAATGCTAAAATTAGAGGGCAGAAGAGGAGAAATAGAATTTGTATAGTCTCAAAACTGGCAGAGTGCACCTTATCCAAATGACCAAAGTAAATATCACAAGTAATATAAATTTTCATACCATAAACTCCTTGATGTGGTGCACTGGGAGGAGTACATCATCAGAGCTTCATTTCTCTGCTTTTCTTGCTGAAGTGCATAATGTCATTCCAGTTGTGAGGAAACACCAGAAAATCCACACATTTTGGGACACTTTGCAGAATAACTGGTTGTGCTTTTCAAAAGTGTCAAGGACATGAAAGAAAAAGATTGAGGAAAATGTTACATCCAGGAAGAGATTAAGGAGAAGAGCAACTAAATGAATGCATTGTGGGATCCTGTTCTAGGATCTTGGAACAGTAAGAGGATATTAGTGCAGAAATTCTTGGCATTCAGATAAGACCTGTAATTTAGGCAATACTTTGCTGGTGTTAATTTCCTTTCTTAATAATTGTACTATGATTATATAAGTTGCTAAAATTAGAGAAAGCAGAGGTGGGGAGTAGTAAGGGAACTCTATTTTTTGCACCTTTTCCATAACTCTAAAGTTAGTTCAATTTCCTCACAGCGTATACAAAAATAAACTCAAATTAAAGACCTGAGAAGATCTGATAAGATATGAAACTATGAAACTCGTGAAAGAAAACATAGGCAGAACAGCCTTTGACATAAATTGTAGCAATATTTCTTTGGATCTGTCTCTTAAGGCAAAAGAAAGAAAAACAAAAATAAACAAATGGGACATAATTAAACTTAAAAGCATTTGCACAGCAAAAGAAACCATTGACAGAATGAAAAGAAAACCTACAAAATGGGAGAAAATATTTACAAATGATGTGACTGGCAAAAGGTTAATATACAAAATATATAAACAACTCACAGAACTCAGTATAAAAAAAAAACCTAGTAGTTTGAACCTGTTAATCGCATATCACTACCTTGTTCCCTCTCTTTGCTCTTTCCTCTAGGAACCACTAGTTTGTTCTCTATATCTACAACACTGTTTTTGTTTTACTGTATTCATTTGTTTATATTTTAGATTCCACATAAAAGTGGAATTTATTCCACATGTGGTAACTGTCTTGCTCTATCTGATTTATTTCGCTAAGCATAGTACTCTCTAGGTCCATGCTTGTTGTTGTAAATGGCACACGTTCATCTGTTGTTGGACACTTAGGTTGCTTCCATATCTTGGCTATTGTAAATAGTGCTGCTGTGAACATTGGGGTGTATGAATCTTTTTGAATCAGTTAATATTTTCATTAAATAATTGATGTATTTGTTTTCCCTGGATATGTACCCAGCAGAGGAATTGCTGGGTGATGTGCTAGTTCTGTTTTTAGTTTTTGAGAAGTCTCCGTGCTGTTTTCCATTGCACCTGTACCAGTTTACATTCCCACCAACAGTGTGCCTTTTCTTCACATCCTTTCCAACATTTGTTATTTGTGGTCCTCTTGATAGTGACCATTCTGACAGGTGTGAGATGCTATTTCCTTTTTGTTTTGATTTGCATTTCTCTGATGACTAGTGCTGTTGAGCATCTTTTCATGTGCCCTGTTGACTTGGTATGAACACTGTTAATGGGAAAAGTTACAGAAAAAGTCAGACATGACTGAAGTGACTTAGTAGTATCAGAAGAGCCTTCAGATGATAAGGAATTCAGTGTGAGTATTTTAGATTTGTATCTTTAGAGTGGCAATAGCTGCTTTAGAGAAAGTTTTTTATAAAAGCCCTAAAAAAATTCCGTTAATCAGACAGTCTGAGGTGAGATTATTATAGAAATGACTTTCAGGCCCTTTGTGTAACTGTAAACCTATTGTTTCTTTATAGTCAAGATAGTTCTTTAATAATCAGAGAGCCACTAGGCTCTGTCTCTTCTTTTCACATCAAGTAAATGGGCTGTCATGGGAAATCAGGTTTTTTTTTTTGCAGATGTTTGGTTTTTTTTTAATTGAAGTGGAAGACATAATAAGCAGCTTGAGACTTGGTTGTGGGCTGCTGAGTCATCTTGTATTAGGTCTGCCTTGGAATTTATGTTGAAGAAGATGAGGTCAAGTGGTGGTAGGAATTAAGTAATAGTGGCAGTAGGTGTTCCTTGGCTGGAGATAGGACTGGAATCACAAACTGAGAGGCTAGTTCACCTTTCTCCTAATGATTTCTGTATGTGAGTGCCCTGCTGTCTCAGCTTCTTTGCAGACTGGCCCTAGAAAGCAGTGTCCTAATCAGGGTTAGTATATGTTGTTACATTTTCCTAGTTCAAGCCTTAAATATAACTTAAATTCTTCCCAGAAGTATTAGAAGACTAGATCTAAGGCAGACACAGGACCAGCTTATTCTTTTTAGCTTTGCTTTAGGACTTTACGTGTGGTTCTGAGTGGTGCATTTGGATAACTCTTAGAAGTGATGTGTCTTTTTTAACTGAAAAAGTAATGTACTTTGAATACTTGGTTTGACATTTTTTTTTTTAATTTTTATTTTTTGTTTAATGCTTATTCCATTTCACAGCATGGTTTGACATTTTTTAAATCTTCATAGAGATCAATAAATGATAGTACCAGTCTACACAATCTTTTTTTCAAAAAGGAATCCTAATTGAGATATTGTTTTAAATATCTTAGGCCAACAAGCAGAAAGCTTCAGCTCGTAACTTGTTTCTCACCAATAGCCGCAAGGTAAGATTATAGTTTTATAGATTATAATTTTATATTTATATAGTTTTATATATAGTTTTATGTTTTGCTAGAATATGTTCTTGTTATTTAGATCTATGTTTACTGTTCTTAACTCTAATAGTACTTGAGAGAGTTTCTAAATGTTTTCAATCTATTTTATAAATAAAATTGCTCTTCCTTGCCTTTTTGGTTTTCATACCTTTTTGGGTAAGACCATAGCCCACTCTTAAGTCCTTGGTCAAACCATGGCATCATCCTGTGCTCAGACTCTTCATCTAAGGAATGGTGGTATTAATACTTTCTCATAGAAGGAATTAATACAACTTTGTCACTGACTCAATTGAAAAGAGTTTGAGCAAACTCTGGGGGATAGTAAAGGACAGGGAAGCCTGGCGTGCTTCAGTCCATGGGGTTGCAAAGAGTTGGACTGGACTGAGCAACTGAGCAACAGCAACAGCACAACTTTGAATGTTGTGAGAATTAGATGAGGTAAGCTTACTAATTGTGTGTCCTTGGGCGAGTTACTCATCCATGTCAACTACCAACTTCATAGGGCTTTTATGGCGAAAGAATTAGTTACGTTAAACTTAGGATGATGCCTAGCATATAATAAATATTGTCAGCTCGCTCTCTTTTTTTTTTTTTAAGTTTTTTGGCTACACCATGTAGCTTGTGGGATTTTGGTTCCCAAGCAGAAATTGAACCCCCAGGGCCCATGGCAGTGAGAGCTTGGAGTCCTAACCACTGTGCTGTCAGGGAGTTCCCAACAACTCTGAATAGTAATGTGTTTAATAATACTTCAAAACTTCCTAGAACATTGTAGGTTACTATGTATTTTTTTCATCTTCTAAGGTCTGTAGATTTCTCACAGACCTGGGACTAGCTCACATTCCTGTTCAGGGATGTTAATCAGATTGGAAGAGGAAAAGATATGGCCATAGGAGGATGATATATGCACTGGGCAAGTTGAGGGATGCTGTGGTTTAGAGTCCAGGGAGAACTGGCCCCAGTGTTGGGTCCTCCTCCATTGTGATAATACGTTGTCATCTGCAGCTCGCCCACCAATGCATGAAGGAGGTGCGTCGAGCCGCCTTGCAGGCCCAGAAAAACTGCAAGGAGACTTTACCTCGTGCCCGCCGCCTCACCAAGGAAATGCTTCTGTACTGGAAGAAGTATGAGAAAGTGGAGAAGGAACACCGCAAACGTGCAGAGAAGGAAGCCTTGGAGCAGCGGAAGTTGGATGAAGAAATGCGGGAGGTAGGGCAATAGCATGAAAGTTTGAAGACCATAATAGCTGCAGCCATATTGAGAAGTTGTTTTATATTTCATAAGTTATAAATCTAACCAGTGAAACCATCAAAAAAATATTTTAACACATAACTTTGAGAATACTGATTTTAGTCCAGTAAATCAGTTGTTTTTATTCTTTTAGTAAGGTCTTCTCCCTGGCCTTCACCTCTCTTTTGTGTTAATTTCTTATATTCCTTGTAGCCTTATTCTTTTGTTTATTTCTGGAGGACATTCACCCCCTGCACTCCCCCTCCCCATCAAAAAAAAAGAAAAGGAAGGAATGAAAGAAAAAGAGAACAGCTTATAGTTTTGCTTGGCTTAGTTCCAGGTGCTGGCTGTAATTTTAATTTGTTGGAAGATCAGGACTGGTTGCAGATTTCTGAGACCCATTCTCCCACCTACTTTTCTGTTTTAACTTGCAGTCAGTTCTCTTGCTAAGCTTACTATCGAGTGAGCATATTATTCAGGTAAGCAAGAGGAGTGATGAAGACAGAGTCACTGTGTTGCCATTGGTAAACCCATTGGGATGAGTGGAAGGACAGTTGAGGTCTGGAGAAGGAAAAGTATTGGAGGATTGGATATTTTCTTTCAGGTATAAGTAGTACTCCTGTCAAACAGCCGTGGAGGCTCTTTTGAGTTCTGCATGTTCCCTCCTATCTCATGCCTTTGATGGGCAGTTTAGATTTTGCCCAGGTTTCTTAAGTCCCTGGGCAATGTGTATTTTTACTTGAAAGACAAATGTGTTTTGAGTTAGTAAACTTTTGATGCTATTAGAAATACTTGCTCACTGAGTTTAGAGGCATTTGAGTTAGTCATAGATTTTGAAATTTTGAAAGTGACTTGACTTATAATCGAGGTTTGACATTGTCTCAATATGTTGGTAACTAACTGATAAGAGTTTTATCTGTGATTATGTTGACTTCCATCTTTTTTTTGTGAGTTTCTGAATTAAGACATTTTTGATGGATCCTTGTTCCCTTAATTTGCCTTCTTTATTTAAACACATAGTAATTTACTTCCTTTCAGTGCAAGAGAATGTTGCTTTTTTGTTTTAATTTAGAAAGGTTTTCTTGTTAGTACTTTAGCTTTAGTGAACATCCATATACTTTATGAAAAGAAATCTGTTTTCTCTGTTTGTTTGTTTTTTTAAAAAAACCCCGAGGAGAAATCTGGTTTTATGTCACATACTTTGGGACTTACATCTTTCCTTGGCCATGTTCCTTATTTTGGAACTGTTTTCCTTTTGTACAGGTGGATCAACGATAACTCAAGTATACTTCATAGGAATTTTACTATAAAATAGTTCATGCAAAATTAATGACCCTTTGATTTGGTATTAGTATGTGAACTGTATTTCATGTAATTCAGTCTTTTGGATCATTTGCTTACTCATTTTATTGTTTATCTTGAAGAAAGATTTTTACTGACATAATGATTATTTTTCTTACTAGGTAATTTCAGAGGCACTTTGAATTTATCTTTCTCATTTTTAGAAAAAATTATGTGTTTGTGATATTATATTTGATCTGTATTCATGTTTTGTAGCTCTCATTATCACAGATGAACAATGGGTTGTTTTGGGCAGCATTTTCTTTTTTTCATAGGCTTCTTAGTCTCAGATACCTCCTGCAGAATAATTTATAGCTCTTCATCACTTATTTTGACTTTCAGTGTTAAAGAAGAGTTTTGAACACATATGTTTTTAAAAATAAAGCTGTACACGTATATTTGTCACCAAAGTTATTAAGTAACATACGTTGTTTCAATTTAGTTGGAATGGTAGTGCTGTTAAAAGTAAAGGAATAAATAATTAAGCATTTTAGACAGCAGCCTAGTGGAAAAAAGATTCCATTTTGTAAAGGAGAGCAAAATATAGGTTATTATTAGGCTATAAGTGAGGATTATTCCTGGCTTTATTGCCACTGTCTTGATTATAAATAAAATTTGTTCACTAGCAATTTTTCCCTTTTTGAATGTAAAGAATTTGTAAAGGAGTTATTTGCAGATTATGTATAGGTTTAGTGAATGCTGTTAACTACCCTGTATATGATTGATGATTTGACTCTTTTCACTTTCAACTTTTTTCCCTTTTAGGCTAAGAGGCAACAGCGAAAACTGAACTTCCTGATCACCCAGACAGAGTTGTATGCCCATTTCATGAGTCGTAAACGAGACATGGGTCATGATGGGATCCAGGAAGAAATCTTAAGGAAACTGGAAGATAGTTCTGCACAGAGACAAATTGACATTGGTGGAGGGGTGGTAGTTAACATCACACAGGAGGATTATGGTGAGTCCTGAATCAGAAATTAGAGAAGGAGATACCCCACATTTTTTCATATCTCAGGTTATATTCATTAATATATTAATTCATTATTAATTCTTGTTAAGTTTTGTCTTGGTCAATAAGTAGTGTTGATCAAAAGGGAACTTTATTTTAACTGGAGTAGGGAAAGTATGAATGTTTCTATAAAATAAGCATATAGAAAGCTTTTATTGAAGAATTTAAAGAGGAAAAGGTATGGTTATTTGATCTTGCAAATTTGGGAAGATTTTGTGTTTTGATTTGTTAATAGAAATAAAAGATATTTTATCCGAAGAATGCAGTGAATTTGTCTCTCACATAACAGGATTCTTGGTGATGCAAGTAAAACATGAGGAGAGACTATTTTGATACTTTTGTGACCACACAGAGAGGGAGGAATTGGTGTAAAGTTTAAGAGGAGTTTCACAGAGAATAGTGCCCAAGATCATGTTGAGTAAGAGAAAATGAGAGTGCTTCAGATTATCTTGGGATTTAAACATTCTCTATTATTTTCTTTTAGAATAGTTTCACCCAGTATAAATATATTACAATTTTGAATCCTCGTTGTCTTGCTTTTCCTGACTTTATTGCTTTGTGCATGAAATGCAGGATTGGGAAACTGGAACTCAGTCTCCTGATGGCTTTTGTGAGCTGAGTGGCTCCTGGAGACCATGGGAGACCCCTGCCTCTATTACCACTTCCAGGTCCTTACCTTTGTCAAATAATTAGATGCTTTTCTTCTCCCTCACCTTCTTTGAATTTAGGGATAAACAGAATGTGTATTCAAGGATCCACATATGTTAGTATAAATTGCATCCTTGAAGGAGGTCAGTTAATGAGATGTTATAATCAAAGTTTTTCCCTTTTCAGATAGTAACCATTTCAAAGCCCAGGCCCTGAAGAATGCTGAAAATGCTTATCATATTCATCAGGCTCGGGTGAGTCTTAGAAGTGAACTATTGGGTCCTGGAAATACCCTTACAGCCTTTCACTTAGTTAGTCTTCCTTTAAGCTTAATCATATTTTCAATTAAAACATTATTGAATGTGTATATATGTATGAGACTGTGTTGGATGGGGATTGTAGCTCTATTTACTTTAGAATAATAGTAGAAATACTTGAGGGAAGATGGGAAACGAGCATTCGCTTTTCTAAGCTTAAAAAATGTGTTGACTAAAGCTAAGAGAATTTCTCTATTTTTTTTCCTCTGTCCTCTCCACTAAGTATGATAATACCAAGTGAAGTGCATTATGTTCAGTGAAAAATACCACACTCTTGATTGTTAAGAAAGCTGTATCATGCCTAAAAAATGCTAAGTTAGCACATTCTTTCACTTTAGTAATAACTTGCTTATTCATGATACAGTGACATATGAAATCAGATAGAAACAACAGATTAAATTAAGTAAAGAATTAAGTAAACATTAATTAAACACCGTTTAATATACTACATAGGAGCCCTTGTGTCACTTTGACAGAATCCAAGTCAAGGATAGAGACAAACTCAGCCTCTTCCTCACAAACCCTGACCAAGCAAATAGATTTTTATATCACATTTTTAATAAATTCATTGATGAAGCAAGTAATTATGTAATATGGCTTAGTGCCTATCAAAAGTGTATGCTTAATACAACTGTTAATTTTGAAATATTAGTAATATACTTTAATGTACGGTTGACCATTTAGTAACTCTGGGAGTTAGTGGTGCCAACACACCCTGAAGTCAAAAATCTTTGTATGACTTTACAGTCAGCCTGCCATGTCTATGGAGCCACATCCACAGATTGAACCAATGGCGGGATCATGTAGTACTCTTGTACATATTTAGTGGAAAAAATTTTCATGTCAGTTGACCTACACAGTTCAAACCCTTGTTGTTCAAGATTCAGTTATATCATGCTTTATATGTAATACAATATATTACATTATTGGAAAGTTTGTTCCAGCCAGCACAAAATAGATACATTGGCATTATGAATTTCATTTGAATTTAATTATTTTCCTCTTATATTTTTCTTCTAATATACTTTTATTTTCCAGACAAGGTCATTTGATGAGATGCAAAAGAAAGTCGAGCAGCTGCCCTGCGGGCAGCAAACAAGTCTGGCACTGGGTTTGGGGAGAGTTACAGCCTGGCAAACCCATCTATCCGGGCTGGTGAGGATATTCCACAGCCTACAATTTTTAATGGCAAATTAAAAGGTTATCAGCTGAAAGGCATGAATTGGTTGGCAAATCTCTATGAACAGGTGAATTTTAGAACTATGTGCTACCCCCTCTGTTTTGTTTGTAAATTATATATTATGAAATGAGCACAAGATAATGTTTTCGATTCATCCTTTTTTAAAAAAAAAAAAGAAGAAGAAGAAGAAGCTTTGTCTTTTGGCAGGAATCAGAAAGATGTCGCTATTTCTAACCTGGAAGATTTATTGGGAAATATTTGTATCGTGTATAGAATTTGTCTTAAGTGGTCTTAGTAAGCCTGATTGCTTTTGTACCTGGATTAGATTAGCTGAAAAACTGGGTTTGGCCCATTTGTCTCATGTATCATGATTTGGAGTTATAGCTTGGAATTGACAAAAGGAATCATTACAGTAGTGAGTAATAGTGCTGAAACTGGGTATCTCTAGTCACTTCTGTTTGAACAGGTCTGACATTTTGGGTAGTTCTTCTTGGCAGTAATGAAGCGTGAGAAAAAACTGTTATTTTTTTTTCCAGGGTATTAATGGCATTCTTGCAGATGAAATGGGCCTTGGTAAAACAGTACAGAGCATTGCCCTCCTGGCCCATCTGGCTGAGGTGGGTAGATGCATGCAGTCTTTCCATCTTCCTCTCTCTCAATCCTAGGGCTGTTTTCTACTGAGCCATTATCAAGCACTATGCTAGATTCTGTAGCCTACCATGACATTAGGTCTTGGTCCTTGCCTTGAAAGCCTTTACAAGGTGACACAGTGTGGTGAAACTTAGTTTTCAAGAATGTTAGGACAGGTTTTGAGCATGTGTTTTCACTCCCCATCTCCTGCTTCTGTTGAGAACCACCAGTGTAGTGGCAAAGACACTGTAGTTAGTTAGATCAGAGACCTGGTTTCACATCTCAGCTCTATGCTTACTAGCAGTGTTAATTTAGTCTCTTTTGACCTGACTTCCCTTTAACTCTCTGAGGTTTAGTTTCCACTTCTGCAAAATGGGGCTCATACCTACCTTACAGGAATTTTGTAAGAATTAAATGAGAAAAAATGTGTGAAGTCATTTTGAAAAAAGCAAAACTCTCTATTCTAATTAAATAATAGTAATATTGTTGTGATCATCTAGTATAAAGAAAAGCAACACATACAAGTCAGTATGTCATAAGTGCTTTGTGAATGATACAGATTAGGACCTGGTGGGAGAAGTGGGAGTAATTGCTTGCTATTTTTTTTCTCAAGATGTTACTAGCAACTTCCTTGTTTGTGTTACTGTAACATAGAGTATTATTTTTCTTAACATACGATATTACTATTGAGTATTCAGGTATGAGAAATGGGAACCATTTCTTTTGTTACAGTGCATTGCCTATTAAACTATTTTGTTGTTAATTGTAATTTTGAGTTAAATCTCTTCAGTTTCCCTGCAGTTGGCTGATGCAAATTTTCTGTTTCAGAGAGAGAACATTTGGGGACCTTTCTTAATAATTTCGCCTGCATCCACACTTAACAATTGGCACCAGGAGTTTACTAGATTTGTTCCTAAATTTAAGGTAAAAATCAATAATAATTCTCTTTTTAAAATAAACATACTGACCATTTTTGCTGCCTTCCTTAATTGCTCATAATAACTTTTAATTCTTGCATTTTTTTCAAATAACCTTGCATACACTTCCTATTGAAGTTACTGATGGGAACGATAACACAGCTTGTTGCATCCTTCAGTTTTATGAGAAAGCCAAAGTCCAGTTTGAGTGATTTTGCTGTATTGGCCACATGAATGTAGCTCCCAGTTGTACTGCCATAATAGAAAGTATCTATGTTGCTGACTTAATGTAGGTTTTGGTAAATCATAATCAGTTTTCTTGACACTCCAAAGCCACCTCTTCAGTCTTGGTCCAGGTTATAATGCCTAAGTAACAAGGTGAAAATTGATTTTAACTAATGTAGAGGAAAATAATTGAGATTGACATAGGAAATGATCTGCAAGGAAGTATGTTCCATCAAATATGGACAAGATTTAAATAGGAGTTTAATTATGCAAAGCTGTTGGGATGTAAGAAAGAATGGATAGGATTTATTATCTTATTTGCAAGTAAAAAGAAGGAAATGTTAAATACTTGTCTCTAAAGGAGTATAATGATAATGAAGTTGCATGTTAAGGAGGATTTTATGGAGATTATGTATCAAGAGATATTGACATGATCTCTGATCTTGGGTCTCCATAATAAACAGAGGTTCCACGCAATTTAAGAGAGCATGGGAGGTGTTTTTCTGACTTATGCTTCGTAAGGAATAGGGACATTTCTGAGACATTCCACTCTGGGGCACTTTTGTGTCTGTGGCTCCACCTTTGTAGCTGAATTAATAGACCTAACAACTGTTTACAAGGCACATTATGTATATGGCTTTTAGCTTGGCCAGCTCATTCTAAGGAGGTGAGGTCATTCCAAGGCAATTTGTTGAGTATTTTCTCTATAGAGTTTTTTCGCATTGAATATGGAGCGCCTCATCTTTTTTTCTGCTCTTTTGTTGTTACGAGGTAAACAAGTAGGAGGTCAAAAAGTTAACTCTAAAATTTTCTTTGAAACCACCTTCAGTATTTCCTTCACAGGCCAAGAGATGGCAATGTAGTACCCTTTAATGTCATTGGTACCTCTACTTTGACTTTACACCAGTGCCTGAAACTGTTTTCATTTGCATGTTGAGCTTCCTTTCGAAGCTCTAGTTTAGGGGTCAGTAAAATAGGACTTCTGGGCCAGCTGAAAGTGTGCAGTTGAGTAGTATTAAGTACATTTGTTGTGATAATCACTGCTGTCTGGTTGCAGAATTTTATCATCCCAAACAGAGATCTCTTTCCCTATTTCCCTTTCCCTCTAGCCCCTGTCTACTGCAAATTTTCTTTATGTCTCTGTGAATTTGCTTATTCTGAATATTTTCTATACCTGGAATGTGGCCTTTTATGTGGCTTCTTTTCACTTAGCAGTTTTTTCAAGGTGTTTGTCATGTTGTGCACTTCATTCCTTTTTCTGTTGAATAATATTCAATCATAATATATATTGTAGTGAGTATAATATTATAGTGAATTTCTGAGTATACTGTATTTTGTTTATCCATTCATCTGTCGATGGATATTTTGATTGTTTCTTCTTTTTGGCTATTGTTAGTACTGCTGTAAACATCCACATACAGGTTTCTATTTGAACACTTGTCCTCTTTTCAGTTCTTTTGGATATAACCTAGGGGTGGAAATGCTATCACTTATTATTTAATTTTTTGAGGAATTCACCTCCTGTTCTTTGGTACAGCTTATGAGCTAAGAACAGTTTTTTCTCTTTTTTTTTTACTTTTTAAAATTGTTGCTTATAAAAGAATAATATTTCATTGCAAATGAAATATGAAATTTAAGTACACATATGTTTGATATATATGTTATATAAATATTAAATTTGATTATTTGTGGCAGCATTAATATCACAACAGCAGAGTTGAGTAGTTGTGGCAGAGACTGGCATACAAAGCTAAAATTATCTGTCTATTTATAGAAAAAGTTTGATGACATTTGGTCTATTAATTTATTGTTTCTATTGCCATTATTCCTTTAAATTGTCAGATATGTGTTCACTTCCCTGCAGCACATAGTCAGAAGTAGACATTACTCAAGTTTAAGGTCTGGTTACATTCAAAAGGTACTTAGATCTATTATGATAACATCTAAAATTTCATTTTATTTGCAACTGTCTGAGTAACACTGGTTTTATGGTTCTAGTATGATTAGTGCCTATAACCTCCCTCCTTTTCCTCATGAAATGAGTTTACATTGTTTCTCTTGACTAATATACCACTTTTCATTCCTAAAATTGACTATTCAATATGTTTTCTATTTAATTTGTTTCTACTCTTTTTTTATTCTTTTCCTGCTTTTTTGGGTAAACTTCTTTATCTTTCTGTCATTTTGAGATGGAGCTTAAATGGTTTATTTTCAGCTTTTTCTAATGTTTATTCAAGGGTATTGTTTTCTTAGCATGACCATAGCCATCCAAAGGTTTGAGGTGTCACATTTTTATTATCTTAACATTGAAAATATTTTCCAGTTTCTACTTCAAGTTCTTATTTGATTCATGGGTTACTTAAAAGTGTTTTTCATATTTTCTAAACAAAGGATGACTTTCTAGATATCTTTTTGTTATTTATAGCTTAAATCCACTGATAAGATAATATGCTTCTTATTAATTTAATCCTTTGAAATTTGTTGAGCTTTGCTTTTATAGGTCAGCACATGGGCAATTTTTATAAGTGTTCCTATGTGTGTTTGAAAATAGTTTTTCTGTACTTGTTAAGTACAATTTTGTATATATGTTGATTAGGTCAAGTTTGTTAACTTGTTCTTTACTGTTACATCTTTACTAATTTTTTTTTTTTGTCTGCCTGTCCTATTACTGACTGAAAGAGGTGTGTTAATATTGACAACAGTTATGGATTTATACATTTTTGTTTTCTTCTGTTTATTTTTGCTTTGAGGCAGTGAGATATACACAGATTTACAATTTTATCTTCCTGGTGAATGAACTTTTTATTAATACGAAATTCTTTAAGAAGGAAAATCTTAAAATCTATTTTCTTTGATATTCACTAACCAAACACTTTTGGTTGGTGTTTGCCTGCTCTCTTTTTTCTTTTAACTATTCTGTATCTTTATATTTAACATGTATTTCTTTTATTTGGAATATCTGTGCTTACTTTTAATGTAATTATTGATATGCTGCATTTAAATGTTGCCTCTTTGCTTTCTTCTTTCACCTGTTTTAACTCTCCCTTTTTCCCTTTGAGTCCTTTTGAATCTATTCGATTTTATCCTTATTTTTTTTCCTTTTATTTATTTTTTAAAAAATATTATTTATTGGGACTTCTCTAGTGGTCCACTGGTTGAGAATCTGCCTGACAATGCAGGGGACATGGGTTCAATCCTTAATCGAGGAAGATTCCACATTCTGTGGGTCAACTGAGCCCTGAGAAGCCCATGAACCGCCACTAGAGAAAGCCTATCTGTAGTAAGGAAGACCCTGCACAGCCAAAAATAAAATAAATAACATTTATTTTTAAAATCATAAAGTATTGTTCATTTATTTGGCGGCATTGAGTCTTAGTTGCAGACCGAGGGATCTTTGTTGGATCATGCGGGATCTTTTGTCGTGGCGCATGGACTCTCTGGCTGTGGTCTGCAGGCTCAGTAGTTGTGGAGCACAGGCTTCTTGGCTCCACAGTGTGTGGGGTCTTAGTTTCCCGGCCAGGGACTGAACCAAGTTCCCTGCATTACAAGGTGGGTTCTTAGCTACTGGAATACTGGGGAAGTAGTAGTGTTTCTTACCCCTTTTAAACTTGCTAATTATATATTCATTCTGTTACTCAGTAGATTCCTAGGAAAATACAACCTGCATGTTTAACTTTCTCAAAAACAAACAAACAAACAAACAAAAAAAACAAGTTAATATTGTTAATATTTTTCAGATAATAGAAAGACCTTAGTATAGTACTGTAACTACACTCCCCTTCTCTAGACTTAACACAGTTGTTTTGTATATATTTTATATTTTAACCCCAGAAGACATTTTACTGTTATTTGTACTTTTGAAATTAATTTAGATTTATTCATACTATTCACATTCATTTCTCATTGATCTTCATCTCTTCTTGCATATTTCTGCTTTCATCTCTGAGATTTTTCAGAAGAGCAAAACATATCAAGCTATGGATTCAAGAAGCACTTTGAATCACGTGATAATAAAAAGAATAAGAGTTACATCTAGGTGCATTACAGAATTGCTAAGTTTTGCATTCTTTTGTTTCTCCATGCTTTGGTCTGGATGTTTCCTTCTGACCTCTCTTGTAGTTCACTAATTTTCTCTTCAACTGAATCAGTCTATTGAACTGATCATTTAATTCTTAATTCTAGTTATTTTTTCAGTTCTAGAAATTGCCTTTGGTTCTTTTGTAATTTCTAGTGTAACACTGAAGTTCTAAATTTCCTCTTTTAATTCTGTGAACAAACAAGCATTTGCTTAAAAGTTTGTTTCTAAAATTTTTGTTTTGGTTTTGTTTTAATGCCAGATGTATAGGAAAAATTCTGGAGATAATTGTGGGCTCAGAATGTTAATTTCCTCTTCCAGAGAGTGGATTAATGTGTGTTTGGGGTTTTGTTGTGGATTTTTTTGCCTACAGTAATTTTTTTCTGGGACAATAATACTCCAAAGCCCCATTAATCTAAGTCAGAAGTTGGGATGAATTGAAGCTAGATTTCAGAATCTGATAAAACAAGTGTATGTATAGTTTACCTCTACTACCAGCATGTGTGTATCTTTTCATTCCCAACTTAAGGCCAGGGAGGTAGGTAGTTATCAGAAACCTTCCTCCTTGAACTACAGTGTTTTGTTTGTGGGTCCTTGTCCCTTTAAAAAAAGAAAAACAACTTCTCAGTTTTATAGTGTCTCAGCTAGAACTTTTGGGAAGGATCAGCACTCTCTAGGGGAACATGTACAGTGCCAGGCTTTCCTGTCTTTTCTAGATCTAGACTATAAGTCTTCACTGCCCAAGTAGCTCTCTGATGCCTTCAAACAGTTGTTTTGCATTTGTGTTTTAACTGGGTCAGTAGAAAGAGTGCTAGTCCAACTCCTAGTGCAATAATGACAGAAGAGGAATTCCTGTATTCATTCTGTTAAGTTTTTTAAAAAAGCCTTTCTGAATAATGTATTGGTGGTGATGAAAGTGAAAGTGTTAGTCACTCAGTCATGTCCAGCTTTTTGCAACCTCATGGACTGTAGCCTCCCCCCCCCCCCCCCCCCCCCCCCCCCCCCCCCCCCCCCCACTTCTTCCCTCTTTCCAAATGGAAAAGCCAGCTCCGCT